>PVHY01023794.1:0-20474 GCA_004024945.1 Uropsilus gracilis
GTGCCCCGGCGGTCTTCTCCTTTTTCTTATGCATTGCTCCCCTGTGGATTTCTCCAAGAACCCCAGGTTCAGGGCGTTCAAAAGGCGTGTGTTAGTCCACTTCTGGACACCAGGGGGCGCCAGCACAGCAGCGTCTGCCTGGTCACGTCCTGACCTCGCTTCTCATTTCCAGATGCAGCTGTGACCACTGGCTCTGTCTGACACAGGTGACGCTTGTCCATGGCGAAGGGGATGCCTCATGCCTCCTGGCTCCCAGGAAGCCTTGAGGACCCATGTTTGTGCTGTGGAGGGAGAGCTGGTTGCTCATCGCTCCCACAGACGGAGTCAGTCTCTCCCTATTTCCTATCCAGTCTCAGGCACATTCCCCGCAGGAGCCTTTCCGTGGATGCCCTGGGCTCTGTGAATGAGTGGCTGTCCTTCTGCCCCCCTGTGAGCCCTCAGTGACCTTTCCCAGGGGACCATCCACTCAGTCACCCAACCAGTTTTCCTAGCTTCAGGGCGAGAGTGAGCTTTCTTCATTCACAGAACATAACGGGGTCAGGGAACCAGGGGTCCTTTTGCAAACTGGTCCAGTTCCTTTCCAGTCTCCACGTACCAGGACTGCCATGGTTACGTCTCCCCCTGCACGCCTACCCCAGGTGCTGGGGGTCTACTGGTCTTGCCCTTGCACACCTATGAACGGCTCCTTTCTCTTTGCAGAATGAAGACCTCTCCTGCAAGGTGACTTCCTGTGACTGAAAGAGAAACAGGAAGTCACCCCTCTCTCATGAGTTCACTCAACCAATTTTTTTCATTTCTCGCACACAGATTTTTGTTTTGGGTACCTACGTGTTGAGTCTTCTCGGAAGAACATTGAAGAAAATGTTAATATTGTCCATCTATGAAGAGTAACAGTGGTGGTTAGGTTGTTAGGAGTCTGGTTATTATTTTTAATCTTATGCCTCTTTTTATTGGGATTTTAAAGCAATTATTGTGGAATATAAATAGAAATGGACATGAAAAAGTTCATCTCGGAAGTGGAAAAATACATTTCTCGCCACGTGATGAATATTTAAAAAATGGTTGCTTTCTTTCTCTAATTGTCACTAGCATTTTTGAGATCCTGTTTCTGGAGAGGTGAGCATGTCTTCCATGCCCAGTATTCTTCCCCATAGATTGGCTTGCAGGGCTGTCATGGATAGTTGTGTAGGATGTGCACTGAACAAGTGTTACCTCTAAGGAGTGTGTTCGTATGATAGACATAGTGAGCTGGTGTATGATCACTTCCTTTGCCTGGGTAGTACGGAAGATGTCCTCTTCCAACAGAAACGTTATTCTACGGCAGTTTTACAACAGATGGATATAAAGTGTGTGGTCTTGCAGAGGAAGCATAACTGGACTGTTCCTCTGCAGAAGGAATGGAGGAACCATTTTCTGCTCTTTTCTGATTTCCGGTTTTGGTGACTGCTGATGTGTGCCACTGAATCTCTTCTTTTGTAGGGGAAGAAGGCAAAGACCAGAAGGTGACAAATCCTCTCTTCTCTGTGTCTTCTCAAAATAAGGTAACATTGGATTTAGGGACTAGATTGGTTATCAGTTTGGGGAAATTAAGATGGCTGTTCCTCTGTGGTTGTTGCTTAAATCAGAGTGCTTTTGAGTAGGCTGTTGCTGGACTTTAAACAAGTCATGATTTTATACATTTGGTCACAAACTCTTGTACCATTAAATTGTTCATGCTTTTGGATAGCAGGGACAATCAATAGGATTGAAACCTTTTGCTTGAGTTCATCTTGTGATCTCTTTGTCAAAACATAAGAACTCTTAGAACTTTCCAGAATCTGGTTTGAAAAAATGCACCGGTGTCTTACTGCTGTGACATTTAACTGAGGCTTCATTTATTTGCAATATGAGCATTGATAGTTGTGCATATAGTTCAATGTGCAAACTTTAGCACTCGGGCTCTAAGAAACAAAGTACAGCATTGCTCCCTAAAGTTGGTGCATGAAGTGAATCATGGTTCCTGTGCCAACTCTTGCTCTTATCCACGCAGAAGATGAAGTCCTCTGGGGCATTAAATATCCCTGACTAGAATATTAAATAGATAGAAGGTTGTATTGATTAAGACGTGTTCAGTTGTAAGTCATGGTAAATGGATTTGAACTGGCATAAGCACAGATGTAATTGATTGACCCCTTCAATATACAAGTCCAAGTGGAGTGAGGTTTCAGGACCTGCTTGATCCAGGGGCTCAGACAATGTAATGAAACCTATTATTTTTCTGGGTGAGTTTCATTCTGGGGCTTTGTCTGCCAGCAGAATGACTTTTAAAAGCTGAAGCTAGGTGTTGATCCAAGTAGGAGTCTGATAGAGAAGAGCCTGTATTTTTCGCGGAGTCCTACTCCCTCTCTTAAAGAAGTGATCATGTGTCCATTGCTGAACCGACTGCGATAGCCACAGAAGCTGGCGTGTTTGTCCAGGAGTGAATCCCATGGTTATTTGAAGAAGTCAACTGGGCTATTGGCTTGTGACCAGAGACAGCGGATGTTGTGGTTCCTCAGAGAGATGCTGGCATCTGGGTAACTAAAGACTAGACCATGGGATGCACAATGAGAAGCGTCCACCCAGAAAGGAGAGTGGTTGGTCTAGATTTCCAGATGAACAGTCTTCTTTGGTTCCTTTGGGTCCTAGAAGTATCAAACTAAGGAATGGCAACTTGTGCTTACCTTTGGAAGGTGCTGTGATGTAGTGGTAATGCTTGTTTTGTATGTATTAGTCATTCATTAGAGCCACTTAAATCTTAGTTATCTTACTATCAATATCTGAGGGAATCACTGAAAGCATTTTTATTTTAAAATGGTTTTTAAATTATCTATCTTTAATGTAAACATTTGCTACCTCCTACCAATCATCACACAAACCTGGGTAAATTCTGTATGCAAAGAGAAATGAGTGAAAATCACTCAGACTCATCACCTAAAGATTTTCACTATTAGCATCTGGGCATATTTCCTTGTTTCCACAGTTTTATTTTGCATCACAAATTATAGGAATGATTTAGAAGAGTTAATGAAATCATGACAGTACTGGGTCAGGAGCTTGGTATCTAGATGGAAAGACTCAGATGTACAATGTTTCAGGAACATTTAATATATGAAAACAAACCTCAGAAGAAAACTGCATTTTCTGATGCCATGTTCTCTCCTGCAGGCAAGACATTATTCTTTCTTGGGATATGAAAGGTTATTTCAGTGATATTGGTTTAAATCAAAGAGTCAGGTCAATCTGTCATATGTCCCTGAGTTTTCCAATCAAAAGGATTTACACTATAATTAATCACATTTTTATATCACGTTATCAGCTATAGAGGTTCCAGATAGGGCTCCTGTGAGAACATACAGTATGTCCTACATTTTTAATGCACTTGATGTTAGACCTTCAAAGAACTCTTCTCCATTCTTATCAGTGTATTTGTATCTTAAATCATTTGTAGAATAAAATAGGAGTAAAGCAAGGCAGAATACTGTTTGGAGTTCTCTTGGGGCTCTTTCCTTTGCCAATGGAGATTACACTTAACAAGAGTTTTCAATTCTGTTGACCTTGGACCCTAACAGTCCGGTTTCTCTATTAGTCATGGAGGCCATAGGGTCCCTTTACTTACTGAACAAGATATACTAAATATCGTGTTCTTTTCACAAAATCCTGTGTTAAAGCCTATGATTCAGACAGCCCTTTCAGCTCTGAGTCACTCTTCTTAGGGTTCAGTGACTACTGAAATAGATGCCATAAATCTTGAATATTCAGATTCAACTAAGACAAAGTTCCCTGGGATATCACTTGTGTCCCGAATGTCTTAACCTCATTCTTGTCCCTTGATTTTTATAATCTTCTATTCAAGTGCTACCCTGCTTCTGGTGAATCTTCTCAGCTCCAGTAATTCCCCCTGGTGCTGCAGAGTGTTAACTTAGAAGTCTGCTAAAAGGGCATCTCATCATAGAATATTTAAGCTATTAGCATTCACAATCTTCCCTCTTCAAACTGCTCAGTGTGGGGGCATCCTCATCATCTACTTGCTAATCTGTGCATTTCCAAGTCATCTTAGATGTTTTTCCTCTATCAGCTCTCCACCAGCCCCAGGTCAGCTGGTATAAATCTCTACCAATTGCATGGCATCATAATTTTAAATCCCTGCAACCTCCCTGTTTCTTCTCCCCTACTCCTGATAATGGCACCCACTTTCCGGGGGACCTATTGCACCCTCCCATGACCACCATCTTGAGACATTTTTTCCCTTCCAAACAGTTATCAAGACCAGAGAGCTGTGTCATTCTTGATTCCTGCTTCCCTTTCTCCCCGTATCCAGGTCCAATTCTTGTCTCCCTGTGCATCATCCACATCTTTTGTGACCACAAAGGAGAGAGCTAAAAAAAAAATCACAAGAACATTAGCATTGCCATTTTGGAACTGCTGGAGTAACACCAGCTTACCTGACTTCTTGTTCTGTGAGGAAAATACCCTGCTGCTGTTCAAGCTGCTGTCTTGAGGACTTTGCTTTCCTTTCAGCTGGAGTCCTTCCTAATTGAGCAGGTGCCTAGCTGTGTGCTCTCATTTGTATGCTTACCTTCCCTCACTATCGTCTAGGCTTTATGGGAAGTTGTTGCCGAATTGTGTATCTCTGTAGTTACAGTGTGAACTTCATTAGGTATGTCTTGATCTCTGCGGTACCTCCCAACATGGCAAAAGGCCAGGAGTAAGAGTCAGCTCTGCCAGAACTGGGTCTACATTTTCAGCTGCAGCTGAGTAGCAGATGAGCCCTTGAACAAGAGACATTAATTACCAATTTCCCATGGCCCCTGTCATTTTCGTTTGTCTCCGATGTTGAAGCTAAACGTTAGTGGCCATTCTCATTGTTATCTGACTTCTAGGAGAAAACCTTGTCTTTTGTACCTGTGTAACTCTATCTAAGGAAGCCATTAGTAGGTGATCATAGGTCACTGAGGAATAAATATTTGTTAAGCGAATATATAACCCCAACCTAGATCCTATCTTCTCAGTAGTCATGGCTTCTTAGAGATATTGACCCCTAATATGGGTCAATTTAAATATGGCAAATCTTGTTGACTGCCAGAAATCCAGGTAATTTTGGTGACCATCTGAGGTTACTATACCAAGAGGTGACAGAAGGTTTTACAAAGCTAACTTCTACTTTAGCTCTCAGCTTCTGTGCCACATTCCTGAGAAGGCTTCCCTAAATATCCTTTTGGGGGAGTTGGAAGTTCAAGGGCAAAGCAAGTAGCATAGTAGCATGGTAGCATAGCATAGTTGGAAGTTCAAATGCAAAGCAAGTAGCAAAGCAACATACGGTGAGGTGATGTGAATAGAAAGTCATCTTCAGCTGAATTCTTCAAACACACTCCTTTTACATAAAAAAGTTGAACAGTTAATCATTTCCACAAAGATCTATGCTCTCTCCTGTTTTCCTTGGTGCTACTTTCTTCACCCATTTCTTAAGCTTTCCATTGTTGGTAGTTACATAGCTACAAGGACAGTTCTCCCCTGGAACTAAATATCACTGTAAGCACAACAATCATGGTCCCTGACGCATGACTTTAGTAACTGGGACATAATATAATGACAAGCATGTGGGAGTTTGAGAATTAATGCCTCTTATTCAGGGGTTCATCTAGTCTTCAACTTTGGTTGGGAATGGGGGCCCAGTTTTACTAGATGTGACTTATTTTTTTCAGAGAAAGTGAAAATCTAGATTTTAAAAAATTGGGTCCAATTAAAATGGGTCAAGAAATAAGCTGTGCTAAACACGACGGGAGTTTGGATCTATTCCAGATTCATGAATTTGCAACCTGTATCCTAAAGAATCAAGTTCCTAGTTAATGTTCTTCAACAGACATTCCTAGTTAATGTTCTTCAACAGAGTCGCAGATGGCCATGAGAATTAATGGGGAATAGGTCTTCCTGCTTCGAGTTTCTTTTCTCTTTAATCTGTTTTCTACCTAGTTGACAGAATGACTGTCATAAAATGCAAATCTGGTCATGTTGTTCCCACTTAACATCAGCACTATACTTCTCATTCATTACTTTCAGGTTGAACTACAAAATCATATCTGTGACTCTTCAGTTTCCTCCATGTCTCATGCTCCCAGTACATTTGCCTACCCTTCCCTCCCTTGCAGAGTGATGTCTGTCTTAATTTTGTTCTTACAGTTTCCATAGGCCAACATGCTTTCCTCCTCATCCCTGTGATATTGTCACCCATATCTTGCATGTGTTAGTCGTATCCTCTTCTATGAGTACTTGCACAAGTACTTGCACTATTAGTCGTATCCTCTTCTATGAAAACTTCACAAATGCATGAGAAGGAATTAATGACTCCCTCTGTTGTTTTTTATCATTTAAAAATGCCATTGATGGAGTAAAATAGAAATCTCACTTTGCTATATGTCATTAGTTCTCTTATGAAAACACTCAAAGGGAAGGGCCAGACTTGAGTCTCTTTTTCAGTACTATCTTGTCTTTTATGACTGCTTTGCTCTTTTTAAGTTGCTTTTACATGGGCCTGCCAGTGCCTAAGTTTTCTAATAAAGTTGGAAACTCATAAACATAGCAGTTGTGTGACTCATAAGCCATCATATTCTGCTCTGCCTGGGGTACATACTTAGTGATTTTTTTTTTAAAGTTTAAATGATTGCGTCAAAGTCAACACCTTTTGAAAACAGAATGAAGATGCTGTAGAAGACTAGTAATGTGCTCTAAAATATCTTTAAAATAAATTAATTTGAAGGATCATTAAGTGGGGCTTATTCTCCTTAATTGAGGGGAAGTGTGGTCCAGTCTTTTTTTTTAAGGGATAAGGAGAAAATTAAAGTTTTTTTTGAGAGAAAATTATTGATTTCACTCAAGTACTTAAAGCTGCAGTGATTTTAAAACAACCTATTCATACCACACAGGATTGTTTTATGAGTGTTTACAAGCTTGTTGGCCTTCAGGCTTAAGTAGACCCAATTTCATCTGTTTGCCCTGTTCATTCACTTTGCAGGGAACACTTTGCCCCATCTTCTGCTTATGTCTGGAACAAAGGCAAATACTGGGGATGGACTATTCCACCATAACTGTCACTGCTACATGGAGACTGATACCCATGGTTTCTTTACTGACCCATCTTGTGACAGACTCCAGTGTGGCTTCTGAAGCAGAAAGGTATAAAATGTCTCTTGGTTCAAAAACAGAAACTGACTGCCTGTTATCTGCTCGAGAGGTGGCCTTAGAATCAAGAGACTTGATGGTCCTAATTTTGGCAAATTCTGATGATAGGTAATTTTCATGTTTTCTCCTTTAAATCAGTCATTTCATAAGATGGTTGCCTTCATCTCCAGTCTAGCAGAATATCTCACCATCTCCTTAATCTGCACATAGTGAGGTAAAAAGCTCTCTCTCCCGTTATAACCCTATTACTACAGCCTTGCCTTTCTTCGTTTCTGTTTGGCACCCCTTAAGGAAAGCAAAAAAACACCCAGCAAGGAGACTTCTCCATTCCTTTAATAGGCACGCTTGCATTCTGGGCTCTAAGTGAGTTTCAATTTAAGACGAGTGGAAGGTCAAACTCAGGACATTAATGAGAACCATATTTTTCCTTCCTTGGTGGCTATTAAAATGATAGATGCCGCACAGTGGGCTAGCGAAAATCCACTCAAGACCTTGAATGTTGCCATCCATCCTTAAATCTCACACATACATGTGTCATTATCCACGGATGTTGTAAGCGCAGGCAAGCTAAGGCCATGGCTGCGTCCCTGTCTTGTCTGTCAATGGGCCATTAAATTCCAAGCAAACAGAGAAGGATGCCTTGTTACTGATTCAGCAAGGGGAGCTGGAGTCGGAGCTTGGTGGATACGTTCCTGGGCTGGGTTCAAGCCAGTCAAAAGTGCAGGGGTCAGGTAAGAAAGCAAATCAGCCCATGCAGAACGCTGGTCCACATGGTGAACTTTGGAGACTCAACTCTGTCCTCACATGCTCTTCGTCTCTAAATCTTACCTTTCTGTCAACTCGTCTTGCTCTTGGTGACAGTTCTAAGGGATGCTGTTTCACTAGACAGTGGTCGTGTCTGGTATTTCAAATTTCCTTGGGAGAAAAAGGAAATGCAGTGGTAGGGAGATAGTGAGAAGAGAAAGGAAAGGAGGGTTTTCCCAGGTGGTTGACATGCTATGGATCCATTGTCCAAGTCATTCATTCATTCACTCTGTCAGTTGGCCAGACACTGTGCTGACTGCTGGCTGTGCTGGTGATCCCTGCAAGGACATGCAAGACTTGGAGAAGCTGGTCTGTGTGTGTTTATGACTTGTTAGTAAGGGATACATGCTAAGATCAGTGAAAGAGAAAGGTAAACGTATAAGAACAGATAACACATTTGATCTTAGCCAACATCACTTTTCATCAGGGAAAAGCAAATCCAAACCACACTAAGATACCACCTCACACTTGTAAAAATGACCTGTATAAAAGAAAGAAAGGCAACAAGTGCTGGCATGCATGTGGAGTGAAGGGAACACTCTTACACTGCTGGTGGGAGTGCAAACTGGTTCAACCACTATGGGAAGCTGTGCGGAGGACCCTCAAACTACTAACAATAGAACTGTCATTTGAATTAGCAATTTCACTTCTGGGAATCTACCCAAAGGACACCAAAAGACTCATTCAAAAGGACACCTGTACCCAGATGCTTACTGCATCACTATTGACAATAGTTGGGATATGAAAACAACCCAAATGCCCCCAAACAGACAAATGGATCAGAAAGTTGTGGTATATTTACACAATGGAATATTATTTAGTAATCAAAAAAGACAAATTTGCTGCATGTATGATAACATGGATGCACCTATAAGGAATTATGTTAGCAGAAATAAGCCAGTAAGAAAAAGAGAAATGCTGGATGATCTCACCTATATGCAGGATATAGGAAAAACAAACAAACAAACAAAGGGACAAGGAAAATTAAAAACAGCTAGTTGGACTGAAGCATAGAGCAAGAGAGGGGGAGGAGGGTGAAATTGGAAGAGGGATGGGCAAAAGAGATTAAGATGGTTCACGGGTGATAGGGTGGTGAGAGAACCTTGGTATAGGACAATGATGTTAAGTATATATGTGTGTGTGTGTGTGTGTGCAATCAATACAATAAATAAGTAAATAAATACATAAGTAAATAAGTAAACAAATAAATAAATGAGAAAAGCATACAGGTTAGAGCCAGTCCAAACTTCCAGTGGTTTCTCTCACATGGGATCGCACAGAGCGGGTCTCATCTCCCAGCAATGGTGGTTTTCTTGAGGCTTAGTCCCATAGGCCTGGAGCATTTGCATGATCAACCTTAGCTACCTGGTCTCCTGCACCCTCTGCGAGCACACCCAGGGTCCAAGGCAAACAAAAGTAGACATTCCTCACTGCACCCATGGTTTAAGGTATCAAAGAATCCCAAGGTCATACAGGTTCTCTTCCAGAAGCCTACCAAGGACCAGTCCTTTGGTACTGAAATCTGAAGGTTTTGAGTCCTTTACTACATGCTGGTGGTAGGCCCTATCTCCCAAGAGCCTGCACATCTGATTGGTTATGCTCACAAATAGAGATGAAACCACACAACCAATAATGTAGCCTTGGGCTTGGAATTGGCTGCTCTTCTTCTTCTTCCAGAGCAGCGGCATCTGCTCTGCTGTGTCTGTGCAGGGAGAAAACACTGAACAGGCTCCTGTTCTCGGGGAGTATCCATCTGGCGAGGGCAGGTAGATGATGGACAGAGAGGTCATCACCTGTATTATACCAGGTGATGTAGAGAAAAGTCGAACATGCTAAGGTGGGCAGTGAGAAAAACAGTCATGGATGTTGGTGTTCAGGAGTGATGGTTAAGGCAGCTCCCACCAACAATGGGAAGAGGGGGATTAAGAGCAGACTTGAGGGGAGTGAAGGAGGCTAGGAGGTCCTACTGGTCTGAAGGACCAGGTGACAGGGACTTGGTGGTCTAGAGAGAACAAGAAGCTAGTGACGTGGAGGTAGAGCATGGAGGGAAGGGGAGATTTGGTCTCAGACAGAGCAGGGCCTGGATTGTTCTCTGGGAGATGTAGGAAGTCTTGGGAGGGTATGGAAAAGAGGTGTGATGAGATATGGATTATGTTGCCAAAGGATCCTCTTGTTTCACTGTTTTCCAAGGGAAGATGGACTGAGGGAACAACTTGTATACAAGGTGGAGACAGGGGCTGTCATGATGTCTTGGTGGCTTAGACTGATGATGCTTAGAAGACCAACGTGGAGTAGTAGAGGGAGACACGTATATCCATCTCCAAGGTAGAGCTACGGCACTTTCAGATGGTGTGGATGTGGAATGTGATCGAGAAGAAAGGAAAAATGCTGTCACAAAGACAGTCTCTCAGCCTGAGTTGCTCCATAACCTTGAATTTCTAAACTGTTTACCTGGTGCTTCAGGCTGAAGCATGCCGAGAGCAAATGTAATTAACACGCTGCCATGTTCTTTGATTTTTAAAATTTCATTTAATGATCGAAATCCAACATGGCACTTTCATTCACATTCACACGAGAGGCAACTCATACCAAGGGTCAAGGGCAAAGTAAGAGTGAAACTTGGCAGGCATGATTGAGTTCAACGCTAGTCTTAGTTTTCATGGGCATCATCTTTATTCTGTTAACCTTGCAGCTTGAGACTATTCTTAAAAGTGAGGAATAGAAATCTGATTCAGAGTCACTCAAACCTCAGAAGCATCCTCTCTGTCCTAGAACTGCAAGTCCAGGGATGGGGCGAGTTACAGACCGCACGTGACCAAGTCCCAAAGATGTCAGTGAAGACATAGGTTTCTTCTGTCCCTCTTCTCTGGTAAAGGCATTTTCCCTGTGGTTGCAAGATGGCTGGCAGTGGCAATCTGAGCTCATTTTCTTTCCATGGAAGGAGAGAAACTTACCTCTCAGCGTGGGAGTCCTTTCTCCCAGTCTTCCTGGAGCAACTTCCCTATCAGAGTTTTCAATGCTGCAGATGGTGAGATGGCAGATCTGTGATTTGAACCAAGTTGATCTTATTTACTTATATAATTAGTTCTTCTGATATTACAGAATGGAAATTACAAGTTCAGTTTATGTGAAATGTTAGTGCCTAATCAAGTTGCAAATGCTATAAAAATCTTTGCTGAACTGCATGGGCCTGCATGGCATGATCGGGTACATGGAGATGGCAAGGTCCTGGCTGGCAGTAACATCTGGCCACCTCCCCATTTTCCCAGCTGAGCTATTTACACCCCCCCCCCCCCGCCTTTGCCTGCTACACCAGGCAGTACAATTTCAGGTTGCCTGGTTTAAAAGCAATTACACCTCTAGAGAATCTTGTTGCCTCTGATTTCTAAGTGCCGGTTGTTTATAGAATTACTGCTCAGATCCCTTTAGTTCAAAATGAACATGCCAATGAAACTGAAATGAGAATCTGCACTTCTAAATTGGATTATCGGCTTCCCTAGTGTCCCTGTTTGCACGCTTCTCCCTCAGCAAAGTTACCTGTGATGCATTGCAGTTTAGCTTTACAGCTTCTGCTGGGTGCTAAGAGGTGGTACCTCTCATTAGCTCATTAGCCAGGTTGCATCTTGAGGTTGCCGCAGGAACACTGCAACCTACCTTCTGAACCCTAGGAAATAGGTTCTAAACCTTAAGGAAAAAAAAGAAAAAACTTGCTTGGAAAGGAGAGGAGAGGGAACCCTCAGTTCCAATTAGCTGGCACCAATGCTATCTTTAAACTCAAATGGAAATCGTCTCTTTCTTTCTGTCTTGCTTTCTGCTTGGGAAGGCCTCAACTGCTTTTCTTTGTAATCAGAGTTGGAATCAGTGTGGTTATTTTCATACTAAGTCATGCATCCAGCATATTTCCATTGCTGACTCTGTTAGTAGCTTTGACAAATGTCAGAGAAGCTCGATCATATTTATCAGAGAAAGACCTCCGCAGAGCTGTAAGAAGAGGCCCCACGTTGCGGTACTTTCCTGAACTTAATCACACACACAAACGTGGGTGGTTGGTTTAATTTCCCTTCTGAATGGATAACAGAAGAACTGACAGGTTTTCTAGAACATCGCCTCCTGTTCAGGTACATCAGCTTTGTGCCTAATTGCAGTGAAGTTATCTTTTAATTTATAGAAAAGGATTTAATGAGAAGAACAGTCGAGGAAGCATCTAAAAATAGAGTTCCTGTGAAGTACCACAGATTTATAATTAAATATTAGGAAAATGCATGATATTCCCAGGATTCGGAAAACAAGCAAACAGCAAGCCCAATTCACTAAGGAAAGATGAAGCAACCTGACTTGGAAGATGGAGAGAGCAAATGTGGGCACATAGGAGGCCTGGGAGCTGGAACCTGAATTTGCAGAGAGTATAATTCGCACTCTTATGTGGGGAGAGGGAAGGAGGCTGATGGATGCTGATGATCCACATAACTCTTTGCCATCCTCTTGATTGGCATATACTCTTCAGGGAGCAATTTGCCTTCTCTGCCAAGGGAAATAAAAATATGGCAACACATTGGCAGTTGCTAATGAGAATGAAGAGGCCAAATGGGAAAAAAGGAATAGGTTGTGTTTATTTAGCTAGTTTGGACCAGGTTTAAAAGCTACTAATGCCACTCATTCTAGTCCACACAGTGCGAAACATTGCCTTTCCATTCACAGTAGGAACCAGTGAGAAAGGAGCCAGGCTCATGATGCCTCCACTTATTCCATGGTTGACCCAAACTGGCTTCCATGCACTCTTCTACACACAGCACAAAACCGTGGGCTGGATCTCCACTGCACGTGAGACTTACTTGGGGAACTTTCAGTATATCAGGGTCTCCGCCATTCCTATTTTCTTTGAAATGATCACAAGATGTTTGAATGTGCAACCACGATTGAGAACCAGAGGATGGGAGAGTCCCCTCCCCAACTGGCTAACAGCAGCCGTGCCTTATTGTATTAATTACTGTAGCTATTGTAATAGAAGGGATTCTTTATTGTAGGGAGAGAGCCATTTGATGAGAGTGGACGCAATAAGAAAATCTTTCCCATGACAAGGCTGTACACATTTTAAATCAGGAAAATGTTTGTATCTGGAAATAAATGTGTAGCCTGCAAGGTCATAAGGACAAATATCCCTTGCCAGGGCCAAATTTGATGCCAGGAATATAAGCGGACCTTTCCATGGGATAACTTGTTTCACTCTTCAAAGTAACCTAGGAGAGAGCGGAACTTATCCACTTGACAGATGAAGAAATCAAGGATCTGGGAAGCAGAAGTGAGATGAGATGCACACCTGGTGGAGCTAGCATTACATCTGGAACTGAGAGCCAAAGCTGCTCGCACTGCTCACTGCCCTTCCCACAGCCTGGTGGAAACCAGGGAGCCACTCTGTTCTTCACTCCACCAGATATGGTCTCTTTCCTCCTTGTTTGTCCTTCTCTCCCTCTATCTCATTTTCCTGCCTTGCCCTATCCTTGCTCTTTTTACTTTCCCAGCTAAGGCCAATATTATTAGAATGTTTAAATTACATATTGCAGAGGCTTTTTTTTTTCTGGCACATTGACTACTCGTTTTTGTCATTATTTGCAGACATTCAGCTCACAGCACACATTTTTTTTAAACAGATGGAACAACAGAGGAAGCGAGCTCATTGTTTCTTTAAGATTTGTAATATTTCCCCCCATGTAAGAATTTGACCATCCATCTCCCTTACTGAAGACTTCACGCTTGCCAAATGACTCCTCTCTGTCAAGGAGGAAGATACAGTGAAAGATAAAACTCCCACACTGTTGGATTCTACACTTGACAATTTGTAAGCCCTGATTAAGGACCCACCTTCCATACTTCTCTGGGGAAGCACACTGAGATGCTCAGGGTGGGACCTAGAACAGTCCTTTGAAGAATGTTGTTGAGATGAGGTGGGCACTTATGAGGAGGTGGGTCCTTTACTGCATCACCAGGAATAATGCCTTTGGCTGTAAATGGGTGATTAACTGTGGGTGAGATGCTTGTTTCTAATCGAGTTCAGGAAAACACCTATTAGAATATCGGGGAGCTGCCTTCCTTTATAGAACATGGTGGCAAATATAATTGGAGAGTTTCACATTTTCCCTGTTCCTCCACCCCCGACTTATTTATGAGTGTTACTTAGGAAAGAAAAGCTAGTCTGTAATGAACTTCTGTTGGCAGCACATTTCCCCAGTATTGCTGACTTTCTTTTCTTTCACATAAAATTGTTCCTTTCTTCCTCCCATAATCACTAGTCTGTGTCTTGATGAGCAAACAAAATTAGAAAGTTGGAGATCCATAATTAATACATGATTATGATGCCAAATTGTTTTTGCTTAAAAAAAAATGCAGGCAACAAGATGAGATTCAATTCTATGACTCAGTTAGCAAAGACACTCAAATTACTTACTGGAAATTCAGGAATCATAAAGAACTGTGACTTGGAGTGGCATACAAACACAGAGTATATTTGAATGGAATTTATGGGGCTAGATATTAAAAGCACTTACTATGCTTCTTATTTATTTGTTTGTTTGTTTATTTATTTTTGGACTTAATGAAAAGGTGGAAACAAAAATGGTAGCAAATTGAAAGGAATAACTATACCAGCAGCTGCAAATTGGAAAAGCCAAACCAAACGATTATTACTGTGGTCCAACCAGACCATCCCCACTGGCAATCCTAAAAAAAAGTGGATGTTAGTAATCATTTTGGAACACTGGCTCGTTAAGTTTCTACATTGAAAAAAATCCCAACATTTATTTTTATGTAAATTAACATTTTTTAAAAATTTATTATTTATTTTATTTTACATTGTTCTCCTACCACTTTATCACCCAGGTTTCTCCTACCCCAGGTTTCTCCTATCACTTTATCACCCATGAAACATCCTTAGTCTTTTGTGCTCCTCTCCCAACCTCCCCATGCACTGTGCTTCAATTTTGCTAATAATTAATTTTAAATTTTTCTTGCCTCTTCATTTGTTTTCCCTTTGTCCCTCATATAAGTGAGACCATCCAGTCTTTCTCTTTTTCTTTCTGGCTTATTTCTGCTAGCGTGGTTCCTTCTAGCTTCATCCATATTGCTACGGAAATTTAAAATATCCACCCAACCCCTGCAGGTAAGAGGTCCCAACATTTCTGATGAAAAGCAATGGCACTACCTGGCTTGCTTAAGGAGGGTTACTTTTGTATCTTTTCCAGGAAATGAGAGTCTTATCTTCTCTCTGCTCTATCACCCCATGTTGTGCTGGAGTCACAGAATTTTCTCACTGCTACTTTTTATTTGCTGTATTTATGCGTTTTATTGATTATGTGACATCATAAGACATAGCAAGTTGGAGCCGTGTGTGCTATATATTTTGCTCAACAGCAATGCAGAATGTTAGGGTTCTGCTCTCCACTTGGGATATAAATAGATTTATAATGACTGCTAGTCTCTGTGCCTGCAAAATAGCCTGGTAGGTAGCTCATTATAGAGCTAACATCATTAATAAAATAGCTGAAAAATTTCACAAGCACAGGAATATCTTTTATATCAGTAGCTGTAAGGAAAATACCTAGTGTATGCATAATTAGAGTCTCATTTTAAAGCTATCATTTATCATCATTATCTACATATTATAATGGCAAAATGCATTTAATTGCTTTTGACTGGACTGGAATGATGATGAGGAAGAAAGTTAGTAGCAGATGGCCCTACTGTCAAAACTGTAGTCTCTTAGCCTAAAATAAAGTAGGAGTCTGAACAGAGCCTGCTTCTTATCTGGTTCTGCTCTGTCTTACCTTGATAAGAATGAATTGGCATTTCCTGGTGTTATAACTGTCTAGAGAAAAGTGGAAATAAGAATTATTTACAGAATATTCAAATAATTGTGAAGTTCAGCTTTATCCATTTGAAATTATCTAACAGTTTTGGGTTAACAGAAATATTTACTTCTGGTATCAGTTAGTGGGTTAACCAAAGATTTCTATTCTAGTCTTCTAGTATTCAATTGTATGTGCATATTTTAGAAGACACCCATGTTGTTATTACATAGCATTTATTCTTCTGTTCTCCTAGGAAGTTCTCTTCCTTTTAATAAAATCAGTGATAAAAATTTTATTTATTTGGAATACATCTCTGTATGTGAGAAAATACTTTACCCAAAATTCTTAAAAATTCACATTTCACTGTGTTTGAAATTTCAGTATTGCTGCCAGTTACATTACCTGGAAGGGCCCTCAAATGTTAAATACAACATAGGTAAAGGTGATTTGTTAAAAAAAATATATCCCACCCTACCCAACCATGGAGTTCTTCAGCAAATCAAAGAGTTTGAGATCAGATCATATGAATTCAAACTGTAAAACTGCAAAAATTAACTTTTCTTCTTTGTCTACTAAGACTTTGGTGGCCCAAGGAGAACACAATTATCAGGTGGTAGATTACACTGTTGACTGGTCAATGCAAGTAAATTAACTGCTTCTGCTGATGGAAGAGAAATGCCAGCTCTAGCAACTTAAGTGAAGGTGACATGCTATCTGCAAAATAATGTGAATTCGAAAGTGCAGTTTAACCCCAAAGTAAAGGGAAAAAAAAAAAGAATGGAGCAATCTGCCAGACTAAAAAAGAATGGAGCAATCTGCCAGACTAAAATAATGTGCGACAGAGAAATTATTCGGAAATGGAACTGGTTATAGAGATACAGATTTATTATTTGGCTGCTGTCATGATGAATTTGCCTCAGCTATGCCCATATATGTTATAGTATTCATGTCTGAGATGAGTAGAGATGTTGCAAAAGACTTTGCACAATTGAAAATTCATTCTGAAAATATAAATGAGAAAATGCCCTTTCTTAAAAGTGTATATACATGCACACACACAGAACACGTATTTACAGCCATATCCCACATCTATTTTGTATTTAAAAAGAAAATGGTCAGCTAGTGAATTGAGATGTCCACATGCCCCAAGGGACTTGAGACTGTAAAATGAATTCATTATTGTTACCTCGTGGTGTAAATCATTTAGCCAACCATTTCGATGGCTCTAAAATGGTTATTCTGATCTCATACCAAATGGTGACTTTCAGCACTAGGGAAACATTATTAGTAAGTATTGTTTATTGACTATCAGTGACATATTTAAGCTAAATACTTCTTCTTAATCTAACCAAAATTTTCTTAGTTTTCCCTTCACATACACCAGTTTCTGCTCTTTTACAATGCAGCCATCATGAAGTGAACATAGCCAAATATTATGAAAAGCAGAAAAGTGAGAGGACGTGCAAGTATTTTATATCTCAGGAGAGAAGTGAGGGAATTCTTTGAGCTACGATTCGTGGATCCTTTCTTGGCTTGGGAAGCCATCATTTTTTTGGGCAGATGAGGTGACAAGACTCACAATGTATTTATTAGAACTCCATGAGCAAATCACACTACACTAATCTTTTCTACACATGCTAAGAAATGCATATGGTTCCAGTTAGGAAAGTTCTAGTAATACGAAGTTCGCTCAAATTCTCAAGTTTTTTGTGTGGTTTTCTCATTTGAGATAAGAGTTTTACTTCTCACCATGTCAGAGGATATCAGGCATCTTCTGGGATGTGAGGGACCTATGACCACACCACTGTCTCTCTCTCTCTCTAGCCCTTTTTCTGTTAGTTTCCTGACTCCTCAAACTCAGTATCTCTAATACTGAGGCATTTTATAAACCTCTCATCTAAGATATTGTATTTTATATCAAGACACTTTATTTTGTGTCACATATAGATAGAAAAATATCATCTTCCTCTACATATTTTAGATTCTTAGAGATTGGAGCCCTGAAAAAATACTGACAACAGACAATAAGAAAAAAATTAGAAATCTATTAACATGTGTAGAATGCATGCACAAAGGCACACTTGCTCAAAGCTGATTAATAGCAAAGGGTGGTTAGAATTTGGAGTTATTTAACATCTTAACCAAAGAACAATACTTGTGGAGAGAAGTGATGAGGCAAAGGTCAAGGATGCTGAGCTTCGAATTGTGCAAAGTTCAGTATATGGAGAAGTTAATGGTAAATCATGTCTAGTAAATGTGTTTGTGGAGACTTTCTCAGTGCCATCTTGTCAAGGGTGTCAAACGGTCATTTTCTCTTCTGGTATTAGTGATACTGGGTGATGCAGCTAAGTTGAAGGATGCCATTTTCCTTGGGAGACTGGTTAGGAGCACTGTGAGTAGACTCTGACAGGAGAGAATAAAGGCACCTGAGGAAGCAGGAGCAAGAGCACCACCCATGGGGCCTCTGCCCCACCAGGTGGGCTATGGCTTAGAAAAGAGACAGACTGTACCATGGACCTCTTTTGTCCTGGTCCGAGCAGTAGCCCAGAAAACTGGTGACTCGGGATCTGACCCACCTGGGGTAATGGAAAAGTTACTTAGAAACTTGCTTTTGTTTGAAAACTGGAATTTGGTTTTTGCTTGGAACTTGGAAACTGGAGCCTGGACCTCTGCTGAGAGGATGGCTAGAGAAACTTGTGAGCTGATTTTGAACTTGTATTTGCTGGAGAAGTTTAAAAGTTTGGAAAAACTTGGAAACCTGAAGAAGACTTGGGAAACTTGTACCTCGCCCCCTTTGATCTTCTGCTTCCCAGAGATTGCAGGGAGACACTGGAAGTCACCATCTTGCCAATGCATGCTTCTTGGTGTCAAAATTTCTGCAGCAGGCTTGGAGCTGAAAGAAGCTAACCATCTTTAGACATGTGGCACTGACACATATGGAGCTTTGCTTAAGACTTAGAGACTGAGACTGAACTGGGGTAAGACAAACAAGGAGCCACATGTGGTCTCAGTGACTCTTGCTTCTGTCTCCTTTTTGTAAATAAATCCTGTTTTGTTTTTCCATAACCTGGTATATCTTGGAATTGTGATGCAGGTGAGAAGGCCCTCTCCCACCCCCACCCCGGAAGTGGCCACTTTGGATTCTGGCTTCTTCCTTTGTATATCTAGCACCAATCTGTTGTTGCCTGAAGCACACAGGGAAGGAGGGCCCTATCATAGGGAATTTATGTTCTGCTTCTGGGTAAAGTGGAAGAGGGAAAAAGCTCATCATGTATGACTGTTTTCTTGATTCCTTTCATTTTTTGTTAGGGAATTTCTTAAAATAATCAATATAGCAAAGTAGCATATTAGAGGCTAGAATATTCTGCCAACGTGCACAAGCAATGTGGCGAAATATTTTTCCTGTGTATCTGCGTGTCCTTCTTAAGTTCTGGTTTCCAGGCCTCCAGAGTATCATCTCCGGTATCCTCAAAGTGTTCTGAGATTATAGAACCTCCAAATAGCACCAGTTCTATTGTCAATAATATCAAATACCATCATCGTTGTCTAGTGCTTCATTTTTATCATGCAAGCTGATGGTTCATGGCATGCAAGCACCCTCTTGGTGTTTGATCACGTGTGACATGGCAGTCCAGGGAGGCAGTCGCTTTCATTATTTCTGCTTCGCAGATAAGGAGACCAAGGTGGAAAGAGTCAAAGTACTTCAGGCTGCACAATGAAGGAAGTGGCTTGAGGTTCCAGTCCAGAAGTCTTGTGTCCCTGAGTGTATGCTGTTAAGCACTGAAACTTGCTATGTTCTCAGAATTCGATTCTTTCTAATCAAAGGCAAAGTGTCCTTAATTCATAGAAGGTTTTCAGTATCACTGTCATTCTAGACTTAGAATTTTATTTTGCTCCTGGTAATTGCTAAATAAATGACCAAGACCAGTCAATTCATTCTTACTTTCATTCTATATTTGCAACATTTAAAATGATAGATTTCCCTTCAGATAGTCTCCTTTATATTTAAAGTTGTCTGGAAAATAAGGTTTGGGTAGAGTAGTTGATAAATGGTATTTGAAAATTCTCTGGAATAAAATGGAAATGAAAACTAAAATTGAAATCAGGTCCAAAAATGGGGGTTAAAGCCTCCAACTGACAAGCCTCAGGTCCGTATCACCCACGCGTAGCAGTTGCCACTCAAAATGCAGTTTAACAACAGAGTTTATTAACAAGGGAGTTTAAAAGGGAAAACAAAAAATCTTTAAAGCCACAAGTGGCAGTTATCGGACCCCAGTCACCATTCTCAGTCCCAACAGTCTCAAAGACACAGTCCAAGATGGTGCCCCTCCAAACCTCAGAGGTAAGCACTGTTGCAAAGCCCAGGCCTTTCTCTAGCATCTTCTCTTTTCTTCTTTTCTCTCGTGTTCCAGGCTGCTCCACTTCTCCAAGGCTCTTCAAACTTCTTCAACAATTGCTGATGCACAAATCAGCTTTCCAAATTTCTGGCCATCGCCAGTTATCAGCTTTCCATATCACCGTGGTGCAATGCCATACTCTCCACACTGGCCACTCTTCTGCCAGATACCATGGCTCCTTGCCACCTCCCGCTCACTCTTCAGGGGGCTTCTGCCCAGCCTGGTCACTCGGGCT
>PVHY01023795.1:0-20479 GCA_004024945.1 Uropsilus gracilis
AAAAAAAAAGACACCTGTACTCGGATGTTTATTGCAGCACTATTTACAATTGCAAGGACATGGAAGCAACTGAAATGCCCCAAAACGGATGACTGGATGAAAAAAATGTGGTATATATACACAATGGAATATTACTCATCAATTAAAAATGATAAATTGGATGATTTTATGATAACATGGATGGACTTAGAAGAATTCATATTAGCAGAAACAAGTCAAAAAGAAAAAAAAACGAATGGTTTCACTACTATATGGGGACATGGGAAAGATAATCAAAAATCTATGAAGAAAAGTCAAAACAAGCCAACAACCAAATTGAAGTACACAACCTGGGGTGGAGGGATGGGACAGGGAGGGAACAGTCAGGAAGGGTGAACCCCAGAGATCACAGAGATGTGAAATTTATATATAAATAAACTATTTTTTAAAAATGAGAAAAACTAAAAAAGCACTTCTCCAAAGAGGATATTAAAATAGCCAAAAGCCACATGAAAAAATGCTCAACATCACTAGCAATCAGGGACATGCAAATCAAACCACAATGAGCTATCATCTTATACCAGTAAGAATGGCCCATATCAAAAAACAGGCAACAACAAGTGCTGGCAGGGATGTGGAGAGAAAGGAATACTTTTACATACCTAGTAGGAATGTAAACTGGTCCAGTCACTATGGAAAGCTGTGTAGAGGACCCTCAAACTAATGAAAATAAAACTACCATTTGACCCAGTGATCATTCTTCTGGGAATCTAACCAAAGGAGATGTCAACATTTATAAAAAAGGACACCAGTACTGATGTACAGATGTTTATTGCAGCACTATTTATCATTGCAAGGACATGGAAACAACCCAAATGTCCCAAAATAGACGAATGAATGATAAAGATGTAGTATATATACATAACAGAATATTACTCATCAATTAAAAATGACAAATTTGATGATTTTGAGATCACATGGATAAACCTTGAAGAAATCATATTAGCAGAAACAAATCAGAAAGAAAAAGACAGAAACCAAATGATTCCGCTAATATACGGGACACAGGAAAAACATACAAAAGGCCAGGAGGAAATGTCAAAACGAGCTAACAACCAAACTAAAGTACACAACTGGGGGTAGGGGATGGGTGGGAATGGTCAGGGAGGGGAGGTGGTGGGTGAATTCCAGGGAATATAAAGATGTGTGTGTGGGGGGGAATCTACATATATATATATTATTTTTTTAATCAAAATCAAATTAGAACAATTGGGAAGAAACTAAATCAAAATGAAATGTCTCTGATTTGTAATAGAAGACTCGCCATAAGATGAATCAGAGGTTTAAACTCATTTAAATTAAAGGCTTTGGTTTATTATTAATGTGAAATTATAAGCTCAGGTATAAACACGCATTCTCTTTGTTTCAAGTCCATATTAATAAAACACATACACATACATAAATCTATAACTTTGCTATCATATGTATATATCTATCTACATGTATATGCATATAAGCTACTTGAAAAGACAAACCTGGAGTTAGAGATAAGATAAATATCTTGGAACAGAAACACAAATAGTAGCAATCACCTAATAGGTTCATGGATGAAAACAAGAAATTGCAAATGGAAGATGAGGAATAATGTAAACATAAAGTATACTATATGCCAGAGGACCAGGTCACACTATAAAAGCAGAGGCTGGGGTTTGTTTACATAACTTATCAAAGGAGCTTCAACAATATAAGTGATCATTGCCTAGAGTTGAAACTTAAGTGCTTTGAGAGCACTGAGTGGAAGCCAAGATGGTTTCTCATTCTGACCCTGGGTCAGTCTCTGAATCTGAAACAAGATTTGTGACACACTAATATCTGCAGAATAGGGCCCAAATATGCCAAGATGTCATCTAGTCATGATTAATAGAACTCCACAGAGCTAGAAAATGACAAAAAAAAATTGGTAAGCAAAGTATATAAACTCAAGAGATAAGGGGACCAAGAGGAAAAAAACAAAACAAAACAAAAACACCTACTCAAAATGAATTAACAAACAAAATTCTTATCATATTAGGAAACCACCTAAATAACTGAGTGGTTTCATTTTGGGGAAATACAAAAAATAAAATGATCTGAAAATTATTCACAAATAATTATGCTCAAAATACTCAGAAATAAAGAGGAAATGTATGTAATTATAAGAAATTATAATAGTTATAAACCAGCAAAATATCACTATGATGAAGAGTTATAAATGCTGAAATCAAAGTAGTCACTAAAATAAAAACTAAAAAAAGACATCCTGAACAGAAAATAGTTATATAAATAGTTATTCAACTGAAAGACTGTATCAGATAAATAAATTCTATGAAAGAGAATTTTAGGAGGCATGCAGAGTAGATTGTGTCTGTTTTATTGAGCACAAGATAGGTTGTATCTATCTTCTTATGTATCTTCCTAGATGTTGTCCTAACATCCCTAAAATCTCAGTGGTTTAAAAATTATTATTATTCATTTAAGAGCATCTTCCATAATTGCTCTGGCAAAAGAAGATGCTGAGAAATGCAGAGGGGCCTCTCCTGTATCAGGTTAGAAATATCACACATCACATCAATATGTTATTGGGGTAATTTAGTTATCAGTTCAAAGGTTAGTCTGCAAAGAACTAACAGGCGTAGCCATGTGTAGACTCTAAACAAAATTAATATTCTGATATTGGTGAGCACAGTATCTGCCCCTTCTTCCCCTACACCTACTTACTACAAAAGCAGTAAGTGAAGAGAATAAGAAACTGCATTCAAAAGGAAACAATCAAAATGATGCCAGAGAATTTTTAAGAATTGAAGAAAAATGTCATCTCAGTGAAAACTTGACAAATGCAAAATAAAAACAAATTCACACCTAAATTCATCACAATGAAACAAAGGCACATTAAAAATGAAAAAACAATTTTAAGAGTCTCTTAAGAAGAGGCTATCTAATAATAATTAGACTG
The DNA here is from genome assembly GCA_004024945.1 of Uropsilus gracilis. NCBI lineage: Eukaryota > Metazoa > Chordata > Mammalia > Eulipotyphla > Talpidae > Uropsilus > Uropsilus gracilis. The sequence continues at coordinate 2,972 of PVHY01023795.1, forward strand.
ACAGTATATATCTAAACAGCTACAACAGCTCGCAGAAAATTTAAAAATACTGAGAATAATGAACTATCTATCGATCTAATATCAAATACATGAACAAACATTTATAATGATAAAACAAATATTCTTCCAAACCTGAAAGACCAGAAGAGTTTACCACTTAAGGGTATTTACAGCAACAATTACTGAAGGGCAATCTTCAGGAAGAAGAAAGGCATAGAAAGAAGGAAAACACAACATAGTGATAAAACAAATTATTTTAATGATCATATTAATAAACCATTGATTATAAAAACTTAACTTGGACAGGCTGAAAATGTAACCTGAACCAAAATTTCAGACATTTGAAACATAGTATGGGGCAAGGTCAAGGGGGCAATTATTTCTCTTGCTTTAGGGGAAAATGGAAATATTAAATAGATTTGCTTTGCCAGTGCAAATATAAAGTATTTGTGACATATTGACTTAAAGTTTACTATGTATTAATATCATCCCAATCATATTTTTTGTGTTTCTCAAATAACCACAGCACCAAAGCAAGAACAAAACGAAACATGCCCACGATCACACCTTTCTGTGTACAAGCAGGTGCTAAAAAATGAAAAGTGAGTCTGTCTGTCAATAACAGTATTTGCAAAGTTAATTTCACAAGGTTGTCCCAAGAAAAGTTAGAATAAATAAAATACCCTGAGTTCATAGGAAGAAGACATTGCATGCAATTGTGAAGATCAAGTAATGATTTCATTCAGTCATGGGAACCACACAATGCAAGTGAGGTCTTGTTCAGAGAGGAGCAAAAGAAATATATGGTGGAAGGTAGGATGACAGAAAGGGACTCATTTCAGAAGGAGGAAAGACGAGTGAGAATAGGTCACAAAGCAATGCATGCTGGGGACTGACAATCAGGAGATGCCTTCCCTGCACATGCTTTGAAAACACTCTTGGTTAACTGTTGATCAGGTTTTTATTGATCATGCATCCACAGTTTAAGAACTTTCAGTGACCAAATGCCTTTAAAAATATCTTAACAGGTCTAATTTATAAACACTGGCATAGTTGTCATTGACTTTTAGTATTAATTGCAAGTTTCAAAATCGGACACTTTCATTACTTATCTTTTCATATATATTGGACTCCACATAGAAGTTTGGTGAACTTACAGTATGTAACTGACTTCCACTTGTATACAACCAACCACTAAAAATGAGGGCAAAATGGTACACAATCATTTCAACTATAATTTTATACAATAGTTCAGAAACATTTGAGTTTCCTTTAGGTATAATTCATAGTTCCAAAATATATGGCACTATATGTTTCTATATGTAATCAACAGAACTGAAAGACTAGCGGTCTTTGTTAAGAAGAAATGGATCTTAAAAACTAGAATTCTGTCATTCCATATAAGTACCTGGAATTCTTATTTGTGTTTAAAAGTTAAAGCAGCAATATCAGATAAACAATGAAGGGTGATACACTGAGGAAGACGACAACTTAAGTCTGTTTAACAGTCAAACCCTTGTTTATTGTCGCTCATGGAAACTTCCATTGCTGGCCTCCTTACTCTGCCTGGAACCCTCTGTTTGGAAATCACTAGAGAAGGTGACTCATGACCATTTTAATAAGCTATGCAATTTTAGTGAATTTCTTCATCGTACAAAAGAAGTATAGATATTGTTATTAAGTTTTTGCTTTTCCTTGTCAAAAATAATCAGTTCCTAACTATAACTTTTATTTCATTTGTGTAGTATTTTCTAATAATTGCATTAAAAGTTAAGATTAAACTATACTCTAATCAAGTTGAATAATAAAACATCAAAAAATAATAATTACATAATTTATCACCCCATGATTATTAGTGAACATAATGTTGTTGCTTTATGGAAGAGAGGGAGATTGAAAAATACAAATTTGTACTCAGTATCATATATGCTTGGAATATAAATTCTGAAGAGGAGAATGCACAAAGGTGCACAGTATAACAAGTCATATTTCATAAAATATCTTTAAAGGATAAATTTTGAAGTTTAAATTCTATTTCAAAATTTGTCTGTCAAGCAACATATAATCTATATAAATGAATAGTGTTAGATTTGTTTTTGCTGTAATTTTATTTATAAAGAACTATATGATCTTGAAACAGAATAAACAGAGTTGTGCTAAGAACTCTATGCAGTCCCTTAGGAGTTCTCTGTAATGGTAATCAAATAGAAAGCACTGTAAATTCAGGACCACTTGGTTCTCACTGGGAAAGAGTCACTGTTGCAATCATCTCCAGTGCACACCCCCTTTCCTAATTCCACTCCCCCCGCTAAACCCAGACCCACTGTACACAGTTCTAATAACTCACTGCCTGGTCTCTTCCATTTCCTCACTCCCCACCCATCCACTACATCAGTGCTTTATGATATACATAAGAGTTACTTTTTCATACAGAAACATCACCTGATGTGATCAGAAAATCATTTGACTAACGGCTAAGTTACAATAACCCCAAGACCTATTCTCCTACCCAAAACAGATGGCTGACCACAGACCAAAAGAGCTATGGTTTTGCAGCATTCAAACTTCTGGTGGCCACAGCTTATTCCATCAATACTGCCCTTCCCCTTACATTGCAGTGTCTGCATCTTACTTTCTCCTTAAGGTGAAATTCATACTTCTGCACAAAGTCTTTCTAATTTATGTAATTATGATTAACTGGTTTTTACCCTTCATTTCCATAGTCTGTCACTTACTATCTAAGTCATTGTATGAATTAGTTTGAGCCACAAATTTGTAAACTATAAAGTGGACATAATAATATTACTAAACTCACAGAACCATGAGGATAAAATGAGATGTAACAGAAATTTTAAAACTATACAGCATTAATGTTGCCCTTTTTCTACCTCTCTGCAGTCACCTTGATCACCTTGATTGAGACCTTCCCAGCCTCCAGAATATTGAGAAATAAATGTTTGTTGACATATCCAGTAAATGATGCTTTTCCTATGCTGCCCAAAAGGATTTAGACAATCTCACAATTCTGATTTGCATAAAAGTTAATGCCTAATGCCTAATTCTGATTTGCATAAAATAAATGCCCTAAGACATGGATCTATATCTACTTCTATCTCCTTTACTTTACTGTAGCCCTTGTCCCAATACTTGCCCCAACCCTTGCCAAGGGGAAAAAAATCTACTTTTCAGTAAGAAACATAATGGATTCCTTAGACTGTTGGTTTTCTTAAAACCTAATTACCCAATACTACCCTGATGTTTAAAAATGATTATTTGTAAATTCAAAGGCTTTTCTCTTAATGTTTTTCACTTTTTCTTTCTCAACCACAAGCTTTAGGAGAACAAAGGACAAAAGTAGGAAGCAACTTCCTAAAATAATAAAAATATGAAGCTGTCAATCCAAATATCCCCCAAATGACCTATTTGACTATCTGTGAAATAAAATTAACTGATTTTTCATAACTTTAAAGCTAAACCAACATTGCTGCTTTATACTTGATTCCATTTGATTTCAGTACATTCTGACTACAGTTTGAAAGCAAAATATAATACTGGTAACAACCATACATTTAAAAAGGGAACACAAGATTAAAGAAAAAAGCATACAAAAAACTGCCTAGTCCCAAAATAAAAATCAAAACCACAGGCTGAAATTCACAGCAAATTTACAACTGACCACCAAGTTGCAATATGATGGTAGGCAGGCTACTTTATTTCCCCAAATTCCGATTCCTTCTTAGAAAATGGGGGGGGGGACTAAAAAATTGGTTTAAGCATTTAGTAAGTAACATGATTCATATACATCTATATCTGATACACATTTGATACCAAAAAGATCAGTTATCATTAATAGTTATTCTGAATAACGTTGAAACTATTTCTCTTGGACATAATATTTTTGAAAGTACATAATCATAACTTGATCAATGTTAACACATTATGTAATCAAGACCAAGGAAAGAGAACATTATCAGCATATCAGAAACCTGTACTTTACGCCACTTAGAGGTGATACAATAGGGGTAACCAGCACCTTAATTTCTTAGGTCATACACTGGTTTTGTCTGTATCTGAATATCATGCCTCATGCTTTCTCATTTCTGGCTGTTTTTCTTCAGCTTTGTTTCAGAGATTCCTCCTTATTGTTGTGCAAGTGGGTATGTTTGCATACGACATTTTCAATTTCGTGTGACATTTCCATCAAACTTAAATGTTTTAAAACATAGTTCTCTGGAAACAACTGTATACATAACTTGCCCTTATGTACTTGATTAATGAGCAACAAATATAACCCAACCAAATGTTAGGTATGTGCTACCTTTCACATAAACAATTTTAAAATATCATCTCTGCTGTCTCTGATTCTAATATACAGTACCAGGTACACAGGGACTCATCTAAAGGAAAATGGGAACTCATGAAACAGGAGAACACCACAAGAAAATCCATATGAACAGTAATTACTGTTCAAGTATATCCTAACTGTCATGAACAATAAGACCTTTGGGTTTTGTTCTGCCAAGCATAACAAGTAGTACCTCTAGTGTCACTAGTTCCAAGTCTGATTCTGACATGGGGCAGAGGAGACTGGTGACAGATGGGCAAAATTTAACATGCAGCTTGGATGGGCTTTGGGATGGAAGTCTTGTTATCTCTAACTTGCTGCCAAGTTCTGCATGTTGCTTTATAACAGACACCACTGGGAAACTCTGTAGCTTCAGCCAAAAACACAGACTTGAAAGAACCAGATTTCCTCTCTGTTGGTATTTGTAACATTTCACCCACACGAGGCTCAGTAATGAAACAGCCACCAGTATGAATCTGAATGTGAAAAAGCATTTTGACACACCAGACTGGATTTCTTTTAGACTTAGGACAGTGTCTTATTAGATATGGAACTTGCCATTCCTAAGTTCATTCTTCTATAACCTACTGAGTTATTTCAAAATTCATTAGTCTTTATACTAAATACAGCTCCAAATATCTTATTAGAATCAATTTTAAAGACTAATGATACTCAAATTTTAAATCTAAAATATATTCTCTATTTGTTTACCGGTGTATCCTCAGTCCATGGCGTAATCTTGGTTGTTGAGGTCATCACTGGTCAATATGGGGATCCAGTTATTTTCATTGTACTTAGGTTTTCCAGTTGAGTGGCTGAGGTTTCCACTAAGAGGTCTGGCCTACAGAGAATATTACGGAGCTATTAAAGGATGTTGCAATACCTATCACCCATTTATTTCTGAAAGTATTGGAGAAAGGCAGGTCCTCTGGTCCCTCTGAGTATGTGTGTTTGTTACAAATCACAAACCCATTCAAATATTCCAGTCCTCCTAAGTTTCTAAATCCTTTCTTATGTTAAATCAAGGGAGATCAGAAATTTTCAACTTGTCCATAGTGAATGATCATTTCAGTCAAAAAAATAAACAAGCTGTTAGAGCCCTTTCTAATTCCCTTACATAAAATATGAAATTCATAATCTCTTTAGTAAGCCCATATCAATGAGTTTTAAGTGATTCAACTTAGTCTCTTTTATCATTATTTTTTACTTTAATATCCATACTTATGCTTTTTCTGAAATTCTGCTTATATAAATAGGAAACTTAAGTAAATAGATGATAGACACATATATACATATAGATGTACACAAACAGGTAAGATTTATTATAGGCATTGACATAGGTGACTATGGAGGCCCAGAAGTTCCATTATCTACCAAATGAAAGATGGAGAAACAGCAAAGTGTGTGGCAAAATTTACTTCAGTTCTCCAAATCAAAAAAACAGAGGAGCTGATAGCTTAAGACTCATTCTGATTCCAAAGGCCCAAGATGGAGAGCATAAATGACACAAGTTCTCTTCTGAGTCTAAAAGTTCATGAACCAGGAATGTTGAGAAACAATGGCAGCAGAAATGATTGTCCCAACTCGAGAAAAACAAAAGAAAGAGCAAATTTCCTCTTTCTTTGTCTTTTTTTGTATCTGGTACTACAACTCATTAAATGATGCCATCTAGTCTACTAAGGAATTCTTTAAATCTACTGACACAATTAGCAGTCTCTTCTAGAAGCTATTTCATAAACTTGCCTAAAAATAATACTCTGAAATTTTTATTATACATGCATTAAAACATGTAAAAGCAAAGAAAATCTCAAGTATGTACCCATATGATTGATATGCATTTATCAATCTAGATCAGTTGTACATATGACTTCTTAAAGTTTGATTTTATACTTGGATTTTAAAACTCATCTTTTTTTTAAAGTTAGCGTTAGTTTACAGTATTGTACATAATTTAGAAATATAAACTCACACCCTTCAGATGTATGTTATCACACCACAACCGCTAATGACATTCATAATCCTCTACCATTACCCACAGGGCTCCCTACACACTTTTCACCCTTCCCTCCCCTTTGGTGGCCCCAGTTCAACTATTTGGACACTAACTGGCCTTGTCACACTGACATGCAAAATTAAATATCACACATAGTAATAGCCATGTTTCAGCACCAATATATTAAATATGTTTCATTACATGTCAGAAAAATATTTATGGATAGTATATGAATAATGCATACCAGTATTATGTTGATAGTATAATATTAAGAGTTAATATTAATATGACCTACTACTATTACACAGATCACATTTCAAAGGACCCAGCAATTGCCCCCACCACCCTACTTTCTTTTTGAGTCCCTTGGGTCAACTCAGATGGGAAAATGAAACTTTAAAATATCTCTTGAGCCTGCTATACTCCAACTCCATGCCCTTAAGGCAGTTCAAAAGGTCTCTGAAGCTGACTCCTATCTCACAGGCAAGTAGCCAAGGAAAGCTGTCGTATGACACTGGTAGATCCCAGCAGACTCTGGAGGTACTGGATTGACATGAATCCACTACGTGTTAGAAGAATCTAATTATGCCTAAAGGTTTCCACTGAAAAAGCTCCTACTCCAGGTCCCTGTCACTTTCCCTGTGGGTGAAGTCAGCTATCCAGTGATTTTTCAAATACGCTCTGCAGGTAGCTTTGCAACACATGAAGAAGTTCCTGAAATGTCAGTCCTAAGGGACAAGTGTTCATGTCACTGAAGTGATATATCATAACCTCTGCACTTCTGGATATTTCAGACAAAAGCCAAAAGCTATGACGGACACTAGGAAATTATTCTTGCTACCCAATAGCTCATATTTCCATAGAAAATATAAGTATATTCAGAGAGAGATGGGATGAATTTGCACTATAATGGTGCCTGCAAAATCTGTCCTGTGAATGAATAAAAAGTCTTCAGTTTCTAATGTCTGAAATTTGGTAACATTCAGAGCATATGGTTATTCATTTAAACAGGGGAAAAAAAAGTTAAAGTATGACATTTCCTTTAACCCACAATATTTCAGCTGGAAGAAATCTTTTCCACTCTTTGATAGCATAATATGACAATCCAAGCAACCAAGCTTAAGACCTGTAAATTTGCCACTTTTCTTCTACTACCAAATTCCAAGATTTATTAAACATCTCCTCTCACACTGCTTGGTCTTTATGAGCAAACCAGATTGACCTTTAAAATGGTACAAGCATCTGGATTATTTCAACTGATTTTCCTATTGGCAGTTATTTTAGCTCCTTATATTTTACTTTGATCTAACTCCACATACAAAATATTGGGGGGCAGGGAGAATGGTGAAAGTATGCAATTCTAATTTTTAATAATTTATAGTATGTTTATTTATTTATTTATTTATTGAAACTAGTTCTCGCTATTTTTGCCAGTGGAACCACAGGCTCATGTTGCCTGGAGTACTACAGACTTAAGCAATCCCCAGCCTCAGCTTCCCAGGTAGCTGGTATTACAGGTGCACGCCACCACCCCCAGCTATTTTTCTGGAACTGATCTCACTACCACAATCCCCAGTCCCAGCCATGGTCCATAGGCTGATGCTTACACACACACACCACCATGCCCAGTTTAATTTAGAGTAAATTTAGTCAAAAGCACCTGGCCCACAAATATTGGTGCACTGCTATAGTAGATTTCAAAATGCTCCTTTACACCCGGCTGTTGTACTGATTTCACTAAACCTAATTTCAGTTTATATGCCTTCATCTCTATTCCTCTCAAAAATGCACTTTCATACTCCAGTAGCTCATCTTAGAACATAATTCCATTTGACCCAAAATCAGATCATTAAGATCAAAGAAAAGAAAAGAAAGCATGACATGACTTGATATGATAACAATGATACATATTCAGGTTTTTTTTTTTATCTCAGTATCTCAAAAGGTATCTTCTTAATGGGTTTCTATAATCATAACAGGTTCACTGGAATGCAAAAGAGTGGCAGGACACTGTTGGAAGGTTTGGTTCAGAGTGATAAGGCCATCACTAACTTGATGGGTAACATGATTTTGAAGAAGAAGCACCTTACCCTGGAACAAAGTACAGATACTGGATACTAATAATTGGTTGCAATCCCAGGTCACGTGTCATCTTCTAATCCCACATTTTCTTAAAATAAGAAAATTAATGCTAACTGCTCCAGTTAACACTTGGGATTCATGTTATGGATCCATAAAAATTAAAAAAAAAAAAGATTGCATACAATGTTTTGTGAAAGTACCATGATACAACATATCTAATAATGTATTTTATTTGTAAGACACAGATGATAGACGTAGGGGAAAATCCCAACAGGTAGGTGAATCTGCATTCAGATTCCTACTCCACCATTTACTAATGTTGTCCATATCTCTAATATATAAAGAACAGATGGTGATCTTCTGAAATCTTTATTATTCATTCACCCATTCATTTGTCCATCCATCCAGTTAACATGTGGTAGAGCTGTGGTTTACTATCAGGATGAACAACAAGGTGCCATATATCAGATGGTTTTACTGTATACCATGTTCCTCTGGCACTGAAGACTCTCAAAGTGTTACTCTTGACAAGGATTTGACTTCTAAAATACACAGGAAACACATTTACTTCATTCATCACAAAGTGCATTAATTTATTTTGTTAAATGAGGGTATATACAATCTACCTAACTGGGAATAGTTAGAAATACTTATCAGAAAAATTACCTATATTTACATTGCCTAAATAATAAAGATCAATACTTAGTTTTAGCCTATTATGCTTTCTGAACACATTGTTTAAGATCCTTACTTACATGAGCTCATTTAATCTTCATAGCATTTTATGAAGACAGTAGTATTTAGATCCGTTTTAGGGATTACTTTATAGAGATAAATTCAAAAACATCTGGCAACTTACCGAAGTGGTAAAGATTTTTACTTAGGCCTATGTCATTCCAAAACTTAGTATCTCTAATTTGTACATAAAATAATTACAACTTTTCTCCACTTCTCAGCAAAGCCTGATTCAGTATTTTCACATATCCATGGTAGTATTCAATGCATAGACTTAGAAAGCATAGATAGGTGCAAAAATGGAAGAGATTTTTAAAGGTAACTAGTCCAATCTATTAATTTGCAATTAACACACAGGTCTTAAAATTAGAAGTAAAAAATACATATTAAATGAAAAGCTGAAAAAAAGAAAAAAAATGAACAGGGAAGAGGAATTGAGGAATCTTCCATTAGCCATTTTTGTTTTAATAGCACTTAATACAAATTAAATACTTATTTGTACTTACATACAAATATAGTATATATTTGGCATTGGCAAAATGTTATTGGTTTTTCCTAACTAGAATCACACAATGATCAAAAGCAAAATTGAGTTATTTTTATTTTTTAAGGCTTACAAATTATTAACAATGAATGACAAAATTATGATATAACTGCCATCATTATCCTTATAACTTCATTCAAATAAAAGGACTAAAGTAAGTATTGAGCCAGTGCTCAATGTTACACAACAACCCTCTAGCCTTGATGTATATCCCCAACTACACAAAAAGAGTTGAAGTAATGTCTACCATACTCATATTTCAAAGTGAGGCAACATTATATTACATATGTTTAGATCTTTAGAAATCCAGAAGAGTGCTGATGTAATAGTTTTTAATATTAACAAATACCAAATACAATAGTTTCAACACCATTAAATTGACAATATAATAGACTAATGTAAGTTGAAGCAAAAGTTAAAACAAAAATTTTCTTCCCAGGAGGGTTCTACTGAGTTCAACATTTCCAATAAATGTATTTAGAAACTTGCAGGTTTCTTCTTTTTTAAAATACACATAATAGAGAGAGTACGAAACTCTGTGGATGGCTAGAGAATTCTCATGTGTTGATTACCCAGATGTATGTTAGATTTTGCAGGAATTAGATTTGATATTATCTCCTTATTATGCAAAACCATGGAAAACATTTAATTAAAATTTAATTAAAATCTCCATGATGCTTCAACCCCGTGGAGTCCACTTTCAACAGCAAGTAGCAAAGAAAACCTTCAAGGCAAACGGCTTTTGAAAAATGGTATATAGGATTTCACTTTTCTCAATATCTATACCTTTGTAACAGATCTTGCATCTTCACGATTTACTTGTATCTTCCTATAGTGAGAGATTGTATACTAAAACTGGAAACTATCTATTATAAATAAATATGTAGGATGAGATCAATTACTGATGCTTCATTTCTCTGAGTTTTTACATATAATTTCAAAACATATGAGAAAATTCATGCAGTATTATGTCTGCCACATATATTGGACTTTTAATAATCATGCTTTCATGCTCTCAATGAAATTAATAAGTAGTCTATCTACTATAGATTAAATATTATATATATTTTATATACATGATACAAGAATAATATATATAATCAAGAGAAATAAATATTGTGCACTAAAATACTAAGACTGATACACCTTTTTTCTTAACATACTTGTGACAAATATATATCTACTTAAATAATAATAATAATCTATATAGAAATACTTCCATAACACAGTAAGCCATAGTAAGAATTGATCTTCATGCAGGAGAAAACACTCACTGATGGTCTTTTTCTCTAAGTTCCAAAAAGAGAGTTCATTTTTCTCACACAGTTTTAACTTACAATAAAAAATAAGAGGTCATAACATAAGAATCCACACAGCAATAAAAAAGGAATGAACTGTCAATATATGCAACATCAGGGATAAACCTGAGACAATACGATGCTGAGGGAAAGAAGCCAGTCACAGGGCATTTATGACACCAGTTATAAGTGCTCTGTGACAGACATGACCAAACTCTTGCAAATCAAATGAGAACAATAGTTACCTGGGTTGTAGTAAGGGTTCAATTCCAGGAATGATGAAAAGGGGCAGGAGAAACCCTATGCTGATATGACTGTTTTGTATTTCAATAGGAACGTGAATTAGCAAGGTTTCTGCAATTTTCAAAGCACATTAAGCTGGATACCTATGATCTCAGCATTTTTTTGTGTACAAACTATATCTCAAATTTTTAAAAGTAAGTGTATGTATCAGATATGATTCATTTTAAGATTAATTTTCCAAATATGATGCTGCTATTGCCCAGAATATTTTGGGACTCCTATTTTGGAACTGCATTCAGAGGCTAGAACACATTTCTTTGATGTGTGTATTTGGCTGCGTATTTCCTAAGGGTGAAATTAACTTCCAGAAATATTCAGCATCATTCAGAATCAAGCTTATTCAATACAAATGATTAAACTGCAAAAGAGCATTTTTGCTTGTCATGCTGGAATAGTAGCTTACTTAATGAGCTTGTTTTTTCCCCCTCACAAACTGATTTCCCCTCACAAACTGTACTCACATACAAACACCAGTATAAGCATAAACAGTTACAACAGATTGATATGGTAAATTTAATTTAAGCAATTCAAACATTTTTGGTTAAATGTGGAATCCATAAAATAAGGTCAAATTTCACTAAATCACTACTTTATAGGGAACAACCTTAAACACATACAGAAGGAATGGTAGTGCATAATTACTCTGATAAGTTAATTACAGCTATTTTTGATACACTAGACTAGAAAAGAATTATCACATATTTTTTCTTCATTATGTAATCTCTGACAGATGCGGATGAAATTTTAATTTGCAACTACATCCACATTTAATTCTTTCTAATAGGGATGAGTTCTTCTCTATTGAGTTAAATTTACCAGTTAATCTGTATGATACATTGATGACCTTTGTCTCCTACTTTCCCCCAATAATATACATATATAGGATATATATAGACTATATAAATAACAGGAGATATATATATATATATATATATATATATAGGATAATATGATTCTAATTTTCATGACCGCTAATACCATGTTTTTCTACTCCATGATTGGGTGCATAGCATGGATTCTCACTATTTATAATAAATTTTAGTAAAATAAAAGAAACAATTGGCAGAAGGACCACAGCACAGCCCTGGAAATTTCAACATAAGCAGATTATATGCAAAAATAATTTGGTTAAGAGGGTACATGAAACCTAATTTTACTCTTATAATCAATAGTGTTTGGCAGGGGGAGGGGATTAAAATGGATTCCAACTTTTTAAGTTCTGTTTTGTGGATAAGCAATATAATTTTAGTTTTAGCACTTTATCAGGCACAGTGAAACCAGAGACAGGACAATTTCACTCCTAGCGCTCTACCTAGGAAGAATGCAAAATCAGTAGCTTGAAGGAATATGTGTATTACAAAACTATTTAAAATATTCAAGTTATGGAAACAACATAAGTGCCCAAGGACAAAAATCAATTGGAAAAATACATATTATGAAAAAATGCTCATCAACATTCATCATCAGAGAAATGCAAATCAAAACCACAGTGAGATGCCATCTCACACCTGTGGGAATGATCCACATCAAAAAGACCAAAACCAACAAATGCTGCTAAGACTGTAGGAAAAAAAGGACCCTTACATTGTTGGTGGGAATGTAGTGTCTCAAGATAACTAAAAATGGATCTACCACATTACCCAGCAAATCTACTCCTAAGCATATATTCAAAGAACACAAAAGTCCTAACTCAAAGGATATATGTACTCCTATGCTATTTAAAATAGTTAGGTTATGGCCTTTGGCTTCTGAGTCAGAGGACAGATGAATGTATAAGAAAAAAGTAGTTAGCATGTGTGTGTATACATAGAATACTGGTAAGCAATTTTTAAAAAATGAACTCCTGCCAGTTGTGATATTATAAATGGAATTTGGAGAGGACAGTGCTTAAGGACAGTAAGTCAAAGGAGAACACTATATCCTCACTTTTATGTAGAATATAGAGAAACACAGCAAATTGTCATTTAAATCAAACCAGCAACAAACTCTTGACATCCAACAATAAACCTGAGGCAAACAGAAGGGAGGATGGTAGGAAGTGAGGGAGGAAGGAGGCCTAGTGGAACATGACAGAGTATTGTTAGTGCACTGATGGTGGGAAAGATGTGAAACTACATATCAGTTACAGGTTCAAACCTACAATCTTTGCAGAAGATACAAAGATGTAAACCTATTTTAACTCAATAAACATACTTTGGTGAGAGTGAAGAAAAATATTGCATATATATACACAATGGAAAACTACTCAGTATGAAAAATGATGGACACCATGGAAGGGATTGTGCTAAGTAAAGTAAATCAGTAGTAGAAAGACAAATGTTGGCAGATTTTACTCATATGCAGAATACAAAGAAACAAAACAAAGGAACGGGAAAACTAAAATAAGTCCTAAAAATCTGAGCACCAATGGAGGAGAACAGAGATGGGGGAGGGGAAGAAAAGAACTAATGTAGAAGTAGTATATGTGTATGGTAATACACATCTGAAGAGGTGTGAACCTATATTTTTTAATCATGTAGTACTATAAACCACGTTTACTCTGACTAATATAGATGTGTACTTATATATACTAAAAGAATAATTTCTCTTAAATGTAAAAGTTTTGAACCAGTATTGTCTTAAATATGAAATTAGGTATCCTCCAAAGTTGCTGCTAAATTTGTAATCATATTATTCTGTGAAACTATTTGATAAGTGAGATAGGAACAAGAAACCAGTTAAAGCTACTGCAGTCATTGTTTTAATTAGTGACACAGACCTTAAACAAATAAGTAAATGAAATGTAGAACCATGATCTTTATAAAGTCACAGTTTGCTACACAAGTAACTTGTAAGAATGTCAAATTGATTCCTGCGATTTCAAAAGAATTTACAGACAATTCTGTTAAGTGAAGACAGCATATATGCTATCTAAAACTTATATAGTTGGACCAATACATGCAAAAAAATGAACCAAAACAACTCCTTCACGTACAAAAGCCAACTCAAAATGGATAAAAGACATGGATATAAGACCTGAAACCATAAAATACAGAGGAAAACTTGGGCAAAATTCTCCATGAATTACACTTCAGAAATCCATTTCTGAACACATCTACAGAGGGCAAAAAATTGAAGGAAAACATAAACAGCTGGGACTACATCAAAATAAAAAGTACAGCAAAAGAAACAATAGAAAAAAAAAACAAAAAGAAATCCAATCAAATGGGAAAAAATTTTGCCCTCCCCAAAAGTGTTGAGTTTGATAGCAAAGGTCCGAAAGGAACTCACACAACTTAGAAAAAACAAAACAAGAAGCCCAGTCAAAAAATGAGGAGAAATAAAAAGACACTTCTCCAAAGAGGAAATACAAATGGCCAACAGGCACATGAAAAACAACTCAATGTCACTAGCAATCAGAAATGCAAATCAAAACCAAAACGAGATACCACCTTACACCAGTAAGAATGGCCCACATCAAAAAAACAGGCAACAACATGGTCTGGCAATCTATCCAAATAAGACCTCAATACAGAATCAAAGGGACACCTGTACTTGGATATTTACTGCAGCGCTATTTATAATTGCACAGATATGGAAACAACCCAAATATCCCAAGACAGATGAATGAATGAAAAAGATGTGGTATATATACACAAGGGGATATTACTAATCAATTAAAAATGATACATTTGACAAATTTATGATAACATGGATGGGTCTAGAAGGAATCATGTTAGCAGAAACAAGTCAGAAAGAAAAGACAGAAACCAAAGGTTTCACTAATATATGTGACATGGTGGGGAAAAGGCCAGGAGGAAAAGTCAAAACAAGCTAACAACCAAACTAAAGTACACAACTGGGGGTAGGGGGATGGGTGGGAGTCCTCAGGGAGGGGAAGTAGTGCGTGAACCCCAGGGAATACAAAGATGTGAAATATATATATATATTAAAAATACATTAATAAACCTGGAAAAAATAAAATAAAACTTATGTAACATTCCATAATCATTAAATACAATATTGCTAGTAGCTTTACTACATGTTAATCCTCCATGTTTTCTGGAACACTGGACACACAGAAATTGGTAAAATGTTTTTAAAAAGTACTTGGCTAAATATACCAGAACACAGAATACAAATGCAAAGACCAGAATTCTGAGTTGTTAGTCTGTTTCCAACCCTGTTCCAATTTTACTTTCAGATAGTTCTACATTTCATCTTTTTTATTTCCCAATGTCTATACATTTCCCTTTTCTTATTTCCATAGCAAACCATTCAGAAAGATGAAAGTTTATACTATTTTTACAACCTTTCAGTGAGAGTTGACAAAATGCTTAGATAATTCATTCTAAATAACTACTCTCATTGTCAAATAATTATCTTTTACGTCAAGCATAAACTATGTCACCTAACAGCCTCTTTCGGTGAAATGAAATAATCCCAGACTGTTTTTTTTGTACATCTTCCTTCCTACTACTTCCTGTATTAGCATCTTATTTCATTCTTTGTAATTCTCTTCAAGAATTTTAAGCCCCTGTTAAGAGCAAACTCCATATTTAATGAGGATTTGACCCAGACATTGGCAAAATAGAGCCCACAGGCCAAATCTGCCTGTTTCTCTAAACAAAGTATTATTGGAACACAGCCATGATCACTCGTTTGTGTATTTATGCATTATCTAATGTGACATGTTTGTTTGATGAAAAGTTTGCATGGACCGTAAAGCAAAAGATATTTATTATCCAGCCCTTAAAAAAAAAAAAATGCAGAACACTAACCTAGCCAATGGAGTTATTAAAAATGCACAATTATGTGATGCTTTATTTTCCTTGTAATTCAAAAGAATTTGAGCAGTTTTATCACAATCTTACCAACTTTTTCAGACCCTCTCTAATCTAACATGGGATATATGAAGTCTCATGTACTATAAAATTCTAAAATATTGTTTAAAAGTGTCCTCTAGATTATATAATTGATCTTTTTCCAGCTTTTACTTAATCAGGGGAGCCCTTTTCATTAATTTTTCCCTACAATCAGGGTATAAATAGCAATATAAAATTTCAGAATTCCCAAGAGGTACACTGAAGCCATGCATACCTGCCGTCTGTCACCTCTCTATGCTTCCTACGACATGTCATAATGACTACAAGAACTGATTCTGTGAAGAACCTGAGTGTACATACTAGTCCAAATGAGTGCATACTGATCTGCTCCTGAAGATTACATTTCCCCAACATGGGCCTGTATAGATAGATATGCAAGACACTGAAAATCAAGATTAAAATTTAACACACTATAAAGACCAAGATTGTAAGGGTCAAATAAATCTCATCTGTGTCTACATAGTCTGCAAAAGATTTTAAGACATTTATCAATTGTGCCATATTTATTGAAGAGTCCAAAATATTAAATAAACTCTTATTTAAGAAATAAAACACCGAAGCTTAGAAAAAGAAGTACTGCATATAGCTATAATTCTAGAAGTAAAATTCTAGTCTAGTGCTTTCAACATACCACCACACAAATGCATCTCAATTTAGTGGGATCATGGGATCTACTGAGGATATGATGAAAGCTATGTCTCAGATGAAAGAAGTAAAAACTCATAAAAGACTGGTTTATGAATTAAAGGGTTTTATATGCTCATGAGGGACAGACATCCTTGCACACTCTCCACATGGAGTCATAAAAAACAAGTTTATTATTTTTCAGTTCTTCAGTATGAAGGATCCATAATTTTCCAATTATGTCAGATAAAGAATATCTGTATAATAGCTCAGATAAGATTTCATTTACTGCTTTCCTTCACTCATCTGACCATTATGTTACCTAATTGTACAACAGACAAAAGTTCACAAACTCAACAACCTGGTTATGTATCATTTATTCTCATGATTTAAGATTACCAATACTTTTATTCAATTAAATTAAATTTAATTAAATTAAATTAGTCTTGAATAAATTATCATTTGGCTACAATCCTTTTAAAAGTTAAGATAAAATCTCTCCCTTATTGCATAATGAATTTGGGCTTATTTTCAAAAACATTATTCTAACCAGTTCCTACTATTATAGTTAACACCACTTCCTTGTTCTCAGAATACCTGCACAGGTTCCTAACTGCCTTCTGTCAGGTAAGTGAGTTGGTCAGGCTTTCTCCTCCATTAACCTGTATAACCAGCACCTGGATATTGTGCCCTGCCCATTTTGTTGTATGCATGCCTGA
>PVHY01023796.1:0-20453 GCA_004024945.1 Uropsilus gracilis
AATGGTAAAGGTGATCAGTGAAAATGCTAATAAAGAGTGTGTAGCCTGCTTTGTAGAGAGTAGCAGGCAGATAGCTGTATCCAGTTAAAGTTAAAGGTAATTGCAAAGGAACTGCCTGTAGCCTGCTTTGGAGAAAGAAGCAAGCAGATAGCTGTATCCAGTTAAGTAAAGACAGAAAGTCTCTTTTTACCCACTTTCATCCCTAAAGATATATTAAATATACTCTTTTCTTGATTTATTAACATAGTATAAAACATGGATAAAAGTCTTTATTTTCTACTATGTAAAAAATTGAGCATACTGATTTCCTGATCACTTTCACAATTATTGGTAATGCTGCTTTTAATTATTTCAGTTGTTATCTTGACAAATTTAATATTTCTTGAAATGATTTTTCTTGACTCATTCCAAAAAATATTAACTATAATATTAATAGTTAATAATTAACTATTTTCTTGACTCATTCCAAAAAATATCAACTTTCTCAGTTTTTAATTTGTGTGGTCATCATTTCCTTTATCCTTATATTTACATTAATACTAAGACTACAATTAAATCTTCCTTATTTTGATTATAGATTGGTGCTATACTTGAAACTTCGTAAAAGATATTTATGATTATGTAACTTCTTATTTTCTCCAAAATCAAATGAGAAAGAAATAGAACCTTCCATAAAATCTCGCAATCAGTAGGATATGCTAGTGAATATCCTAGCATTGAAGTCAAATGGATTCTGGCTTTTTTTTTTTTTTTAACATGGCATTAATTGCTCAAAAGCATGTTGCATTTTAAGATTAAAACCAAAATATTAATACATTTTTATACTTAACATATTTTTATACTTAACATATTTATATCTCTATATGCATTTGATATAGTTTGCTCTTCCTCAAGCTTTTAGGTATTTTTGACAGAAGAAACATTTACCACATAAGGATTAAAACAGATCTAAGTTACTTAAGAGGCAAGAGAAAAAGTTTTCAAATTATTTCAGGTCAAAAAATATCTATTTGTTCTCGTACTTATTGACACTTAGACTAAATGTAACAAACTTTAGCTCCCAAATCACTTCATTTAGGAATCGGAAGACAAGGCTTATTGTTTCTCAGCCTGTAGAACTGCTTGTCAAAATTCACATCTTCCAGGTGATCACTGTCCTGTGGGTATTCTCATTGACCTTCCACTCTAGAAACTCTGAGACCTCTTTTATCCTGGAATTTCAACACAGTGGTGTTGGGCTTATTCTACCCAACATTTAGTGATCTCTTATAACCTAAGCTTTCTTATGCCTTTCTTTTTCTCCCTTATCTTTCCTTTCCTTAAGAAACTCTTTTCAGACAATATTGAAGCTTCTAAATAGTCTTTCCAGCTCTCTAATGCTTTTCTGGTGTTTTCTATCTTCTGGTGACTTTATACTTTGGAATTCCCTTTAGTTTCACTCAGTAAGCCTTTCTTTAAAATTTTAAACTGAAAATTATATTTTTAATTTGCCAGAACTCACATTGTCAGGATCATGCAAAGCAAAGTTAGAATGATAAAGACAACTTTTGGATTACATCTAAATGTGTAAGAAAATAAGACATATAAACAGACAAAATAAAATAGTCAAAGTAATTTAAGTTATTTAAAAACATTTGAATTTCTTCCAGGTAAATGATTTCAATCATTGTGCTAGCATTATTTATTTTTTCAAGCAGAAATACAATTCTACCTGTGTGGGTTTAAATTTCAAAGCAAATATTTTATGTTTTTATTCCTTACTACATAATAAAAATAAAGTTTCAATAAAATACAGCTCTTAAGCTCTTAAAAAATAAAGCAGTGTGTGTGAATTGGGCAACCATTATTACATATTCTCTTACGTGAGCAGCAAGAGTGGTTGGATATCATTACTTCAAGATACCTTCATAGAATTATGCTACTTTTGTTTAGAAGCAATAATGTCATTTCACAATGTTGCAAGCACTCAATTCATAATTTTCGACAGATTGAACAAAGGTTTTTTCTAAGCCAGCAACAGGAACAGGATGGTTAAGTTTAGCTTGTAAAACAATGCAATGTTGCCTAAGTGGCATTACCTCATATAGTATGAAACACATCACTCCCCAAGAGCAAAAGTGAAGCTAGAGATACAAGAATCCCATGAGACAAACTCTACCAAACAGATATTAGGTAGCCGAGTCATTGCCATGAGAAACATATTGTAACACAACAACACTCTGAAATTCCCTGGTCTGGTCTAGTAAAGGCTTAACTCTATACTCCAAAGCAGAAGTACAAAGCATTTAAAAATTAAAAACATCCTCATGACCTAGAATTTAGCCTCCTGGGGAAACTCTCTGAGACTTATCTTGACCTTTACTGTCCGTGTCCCTAATGTAGTTTGATATTAACCTGGTTATCTTTGATCTACTTGAACTACATTCTTGAAGACAGAAACATGACCAGCCTTAGGACAGAGACAAACATATCAGCATGTATTTCAAGCAGAATGATATTTGCTACAAAGGATGCTGAAAACCTGTCACCCAAAGTACATGTCACTGGGCTACCCTAATGCAAAATCTATTTTATAGTGAATACAGAACTCAAGAGGCAACAAATGTCTGGGGGTATAATTAAAATAGAATGTATTCTGTATTGTTTTTGAGAATATATGAAAACTACATTTGTAGCCGGGTGTGCATCTGTAATCCCAGCTATCTGGGAGGCTGAGGCTGGGGATCACTTGAGTCCGCGGGCTCAAGACTACTCCTGAGAACATAGACCTTGTCTCTAAAAAGAAAAGAAATAAAACTCCATTTGTGAAACTTCTTAAAATTCAGGGCACTATTCTATCAGGAATTCTGCAGCATATTGAAAGTAGAGTTGTCTTCACAAGAGAAGTGGGGACACAGTATGAGACCAGACTGAGTCTTATTTAACAACTCATGATCTGAAAGTTTAAAATATAATATCTTTGAAACAGACTCCATACAACAAACAATGGCAGGTTGGATAAATAATGGCATGGCAACCCTGTAGACCATACCACAGACATTAAACTGTAGTAATAAATATGGAAAACTGGTTCATATCATGAAATTAAAGAGCAGCATACTAAAATATGTCTAAGATATGGCTACAATTATGTAAAATTGTATAGCTAAGAGCTAGAGGGAAAAAATTAAAACATATAATATGTTAGTATAGGGTAGTAGGTTATTTGCTTTTCATGATTTCCACTATTAGTTTTTAGTAATGAAAAATTTGAAAATATTATGGAAGAAAATTAACATGTAAGAAACATTCCAGAAAGCAACTGAACTCTGGAAGGTGATGGATTAAATGATTGTAGATCTAACATACTCATAAAATGGATCATAAAGGTGTAAGTATGAAGTGACTTGAGACTTTTGTTTAGATGGTAACTAATAAGTTGGGATATGTCTGTCTTGAATAGTCTTAATTCAGGCAATCAATTGTACATCTTCTGTGACACTAACAGTTGTATTTCCATGAGGTATGATCTATAAGCAACAAAATTGAAGTGGTGGGAAGATAGGGAGGGCAGGAGAGAGATAAGGAATACAGGTACAATGTCTGAGAAGCAGGATTTTAGACACATACACAGAGAAGAGGAATGGAGAGAGAGAGAGAGAGAGAGAGAGAGAGAGAGGGAGAGAGGGAGGGAGGGAAGGAGGGAGGAAGGGAGGGAGGGAGGGAGGAAGGGAGGGAGGGAGGGAGGGAGGGAGAGAGAGAGAGAGAGAGAGAGAATTAAACACATTAGCTTACCAGTACTTTCATTTTACTTCCAATCTGATCCTGAAGAATTTTTTCCCTCTTGGGTATTTCCAAGACATGTGGATCTTATCTGTGAAAACTGCTTATGGAAATAAATTTGGATTCACACCTGCTTGAGTTTCACTCTTGCCTCAACCAAGACTACAAGACTTGAACATGGTAGTATCTGTCTAAAGCTAAATTTCCTCATAGGTGAAAAAGCATAAACCAGCTTAACATAGGCCCGCTAAAGATTAATAAGACAACATAGGTAAATTTGCTAGCAGGTACTTGTGTGCAAAAGGGATTAAAGCTTGTTCTCTTTCCCACATGTTTCCCTTTTGTACAAAGGACAATACTGGTATTGTCAAAATGAAGTGTATAGATCAAAATGAAGGTGACTCCATATTGATTGGAGGTTTTTCAGATCTTGCTCCCTCTCTAGTTCTTACCCATATATGGATCAGAATCCCTAGACTGTAACCAACTTGTTAGTGGCAGGATGAGGCCAGGCTAGACTTGTCTGGATAGCAAAGACCACAATGAGTTTCCAAGAGTGGTTCTGTTCACAGCTGTATTTAAAATTTCAATTCCATCTAATCTGGTTTCCAGAGCTGGCTGTCTAATACAGTAGCCAGTGACCACACATGTCTATTTACAGTGAGTTTAATCAGATTAAGTAAAATTTAGAATGCATATAAAATGTTGCTTAAATGCTGCTTTTCAAGTAGCATTTAAATGACTACTTTTCAAGTACTCAGTGGGTATATGTAGCTAGTGGCTACACACATCTCTAGTGGCTGCACATGAGATGGAGTTGATTTAGGGCATTTTCCTTATTACAGGAGACTTAGAATTCTGCTCTACATATCTTGGGGTTATCAGTGGTAGAAGAAATGTCATAGGGATAGTGTCCATCATCTTTGTTCATTAATTATTACCTTTTTAATGACTCCTAGACCAGAAAATTAAACTCAGGTAATGAAATGAGGAAGAAGAAACACAGTTCTTCATCAGGGGTCCTTAGTATATACAAGCATTCCAGGAACTGGCTTAAGAGACATCAATAGCATTCTTTCCACATGCCACAACCCACTTGCAAAGAAAATTCTGATAAGACATGTCAACCTCAAAGTAACTTGTGACATTTTTCCTGGCAAAAAAACACACCCCCCCCCCCCCCCCCCCCAGAACTACTTAACCAGATCCTGTTACTTCATGAAAAAGACAAAGCTCTCCTATAGGGATATTATTACATACTGAGTTATAAACAAATTGCTAAGTAGTTTACAAATGTTTCTGTAGGCGATACAGTAGCTGCCTGGGGTGCTGTAAAGTAGCAGGCAACACAAGTTTGTAAGTGAGGGATGTGACATCAAACCACAACTGTTGAACATTTCATGCTGAATTAATCAAATCCCAATATTCAATTCTGTCAACAGGGGGCTCTGGTGAGTTAGTTATAATGGCTATGCAAACATTAACCATCTTATAAATCAGGAGTGTTGTCGCCTGCATTTTAAGAAATGAAGCATTTCCTTGCTTAAAATAAATGTATTGTGCTTGTGATTAATTTTCCTCAAAGAGGAATTCTTGTAAAGTTTTCATCTGCCCAGGCACATGAGCCTCATTTGGACTGCTGAGTGCATTTGGGGGGTGGGAATGGGTCAGAGAGTCACTTTGCCTAGAAGATCAACACAACCGTCAATTCATGACCTCCAAAGCAAGTGATCTCAGTGCTTCCAGATCATCCGTCTGTTTCCCTCATCAGATCTGTCAATTTTCATAAAGCAGACAATGATACTTTCTCAGGTAATCTCTCTGACTGTTGCACCATCCCCTCCTTCAGCAGATGGTTTTACCTTTGCCTTCATAGGGGATATTGCAATCATTAAATAAGAACTTTAGGCCTACATCTAAACCAACATGTTTACCTGCAAATCAGTCACCTTATTCTGTCTTCCTGTTTACTGCCCGTATGGGGTGGGCATTAGCCAGTTCCTTCCTGCCTTCTCAAAGGTATACTTTGTAACTTTTGGTTACCTGTCCCTTACCTGCCCCTTCACTGGCTCCTTCCCAGCAGCATCACAACCCACCAAGTCTCTTCACCTTAAATTAACTCTGCTACCTCACAGGCCCTCTTTCTTTCTACAACACAGGCCCAGTAAAAGATTATCTAAACCTACTGTCTCTTTGGGCCCGGAGGGGTGGCGCGCATCTTTAATCCCAGCCTAGGAAGGGAGGCCAAGGTTAGGAATCACTTGAGTCTATGGGTTTGAGACCTGCCCCAGGCAACATAGTGAGACCTAGTCTCAAAAAAACAGCTGGGTGTGGTGGTGCGTGCCTGTAATCCCAGCTACCTGGGAGGCTGAGGCTGAGGATTGCCTGAATCTGTGGGATCCCAGAACTGAACTGGGACCTGGACTACTCAGATCTGATCCTGGATCGGGACAACTCCGCGCAACATAACAAGACCTAGTCTCAAAAAAAAAAAAAAAAAAAAAAAAGGCAAAACAAAACAAAACCAAACTTACTGTCTCTACTTCTCAATTCCCCTTCACGCCTCTACTTGTGGCATGCTGGCCCACTCTTCTGACCATATCACTGAAATTTCCTAAGGAGACTGCTGAAACCCATGGCCTCCATGGGTTTTTAATTGATTCCTCTTTGGCACCCTGAAGGGAGTTCTTTGTGATCAATGTGTACTTCTGCGTAAGAACCCCTTCTATTGGTACCTGAGTACCTCAGCCTGTGTTCTCTATAGATTTTACTTTACTTTGATTTTTCTCTCAGCACTGAAATAGTGTTAATCACATAGCATACATCCAATAAATGTGTGGGAGAACTGTTGACCTCTCCCTTCCCCAGTCCTGTCAACTTCACCTTCTGAATTGTTCCCATCCCACCCATTTCTTGCTACTCTATTTGTTACGATTTTTGTGCCTCTTTATTTCTAATATTTTCTCCTTCTCCTCATTTTCCACATGATTGCCAGAGTGATCAGATCATTTTAACATAAGAAGTTGGTAGATTTTCTTCTTACTTAAAGTACTTTTATCTCCCTGTTCAGGATACAACCCAAAGTTCCTCCTTGACTTCACAGACCCTTCCTGATCTGACAGTTGATCTGGCCCTTATTGTTGATGGAGCTCCTTATTGAACTTCTTTCAAGTCACTAACATGCCTTGGGATTCTTTCATTTTCTCTCCTAGTCATTGAAGATGCTGCTCTTCTCTCCATCCTTTTGTCCCTAACACATGATCAACATTCCCTAACACATGTTTTAACTTCAGGTCTCGTGAGATGTCATAGCCTCTTGGAAGTTCTGCTCTGCTGTAAGGGGTTCCCATAGACCCTGTGCTGTTCCCAGCAAATTGCTTAGCCCCCAGCAGTAGCACTGCCTGCTTTATCAGTGTTCCCTACAGAGGACCACAGCCCCTTCAGGGTGGAGATTTGACTTTTCTGCTCAAATTGTACCCTCTGCCTTTGCACAGTAATGGGCTGCACAGTGACTAGTTAGTATGTAATTATTTGGGACATTTCAAATATCTAGAAAAGTAGGAATATGCTATATAATAGTATAATATACACTCTTAGCCACGAACTATATTCAGTAATTGTTAACATTTAGCCATATTCTCTTCATCTAACCATCTCTACTTATTTGACAAATCATTTTAAAGAAAATCACAGAGAAAATGAATTCTTAAGTCTTACCAACATTTCCACAGACCATATAAAATAAGCTACTGAGGAGAAAGAACCATGAATAAAATAAAACTTGTAAATCTCTTTTTAAGCATAGTTAAGTGAAATGCAGAACTATGAACCACCATAGTTCTACACCAGATACTTGTAGAAATGTAGTCTCATGCTATCATTTAATCCTCATGAATTTTAAGGTAACTTCATCAGCAAATAAAAGAAACCCTGGGAAGAATCTGTGCCCTAAGAGGAAAGGGAAAGAAAATCAACATTTGTTCCCTATATCTATATTCTGTGTTATCTCAGATGATTCTCACAACAAACTCAAGGTGTGAAAATTCCTGAGACCAAATGTTCTTTCTGCCCAGCTGTCCTTCACCAAGATCCCTACCTACTTCTCTGTTGATAAATCAATAAGCACCTGATTCAAGGGCCTGTGTCTAAATGTTTCAGTGAGTAAGATACTGGATCATTCTTGAAAGGCTTTTCTCCCTTCGTTTCCATGACAAGACACCCAACAATCTTTGGCCCATGTTTTTGGCTAATGACTATCAAAACCTACATGAAAACCTACATAATTTTCAGTGATTTGCTTCAGTCACCAGCCAGTGAGGTCCAGGAAGTGGATGTTGCTGCACCCAGGCCTGAGCTCTGTGACATCTCACGAAGTGTGCTCACTGGGTGGGACCAACTGTGAATCTAGGCCCATTTTATTTGGAATGTTGGTCAGCAGAAGTACAACTAGAATAACCTCAGAAGCAGATATCCCACAGATTCTAACACAGTAACTGATGACAGAGACTGAGCCCAAAGCTCCTCTCAGAGGACCTTGCTGCTTCTGCCCTACCCTTCCTCTGCCAGACAAGCCATTCTGTCTACCAGTAGTGATTTTTTAGTCTCTCCACTTATTGATAGTAAGTTCTCAGACCTCTGTCTTGCTCACCTTTGGCTCACCAGCTGTTATCTTAGGACTTAACACATAGTTGGCAACCATTAAATGTTTGTGGAATAAATGGCAGATCTGATCACCTCTGAGAAACCCAGACCAACTTGTCTGCCAGGCTCACTTCAGATACCATCTGTCTCTTCCTCAGCCCTCTCAAACTCCTATAATATTTGACTATATTTCTCCTACAGTGTGTCTTATGTTTTATATCTAATTATAGCTATTTATGTATCTATAACCCCACCAATGAAGTCTTACACTACCTAATGGACTCCCAATTGATGTGAAATGATCATTTCATTTACATATCTGGGCATACACATAAAACAATTACACAGGTCTAGGAGATAGCGAATACATTTTATCCAATTATTTAAAAGCTATTTCTGATAAAGCTGTGGTGAGATTGGTATCCTTAAGTTGCAAATATTTGTAAAATATTCCAAACCCTTTTAGGAAGAATATGATAGACTTGGTTAAAAGTCATGACAGTCATATGCGTATAAAGAATAATTTCACTTTTGGAACTTTGTATTAAATAAACAGAATGACAGAAAACAAAACAACACAAAAAATTTAACAGAGCCAAGCTGAACCAACTAAAACAAAAACCGACAAAATCTTCAAAGAAACTCAGTGCAGCATTTCAGTGAAAAATTGGAAATTATGTTACACTTATGAAATACAATACTTTTCTATTTAACAATCATTTTAGGGACTCATGAAAGATGCTTATGATTAATATAAAGTACAAATTTTGTACAGACCATAATGTCCACTACAGAAAAATAGAATAGTTATGGAAAAATAAAAAATAAAAATAAAATTATTTGGGAATGGTATTGTTACAGGTAACTTTCTTTTTTCCCAAAGTTTCCTTTAAGCTTATTACTTTTATATTTAAAAATTAAGTATTTCAACATTAATCTTTCCTTCATGTAACTCTATTTTCCCATAAGTAGTTAGCCAGTGAGAACCAAAGCATAAAATAAAAATTGTTTCCTGAAGAATTACTGCTTTAGGAAACACTAGGATTTACGTGATACCTAAAAAGGGATGTGATTCTATGATATTGTTTATGTGTGTAGATGTACAGGCATTTGTTTATGTGCAAAAACAGATTTGGAGGAGTAGCAAGCAGTTCAGTCCAACAGAAGAAACTCAGCAACCACAAAACTGATGAAATTACTCAAACAAATGCTAATAGCTGAAAGGGTTTAGTAAGAATGCAACAACCCAGAAGGGATAAGAAGAGAGGGGAAATAAGGATGACTATCTTCTTGGTTCTCCACTATTTTCTAACCTTTTTTACCTAGTATCTTACAAGGGTCTGTAAATTATATCACTACTACCTTATTTTAAAATAAAGTCTTATTGGAACACAAGCAAACCCATTTATTTATGTTTTATCTGGGGTGGTTTTCACATTACAAACATTTGAGCAATTGTGACAAAGACCAAATGGCCCACAAACCACAAAATGTTCACTTGTGTCTTATATAGAAAAAGAAGCCTTTGTCTAAAACCCTGATATGAGATTTAGGTACAGATGCTCTATTTAAGTGTTGGGTGACATTTTTCTATTTTTTTTTCCAAACACAGAAACCTGAGGGAGATCAATCCTGTAAGTTATCCAAACTGAAATATTTTTGAGGGTTAAAGGAGTGCTACCCAGACTGTACTCCAGGATAGTGGAAGTAGCCCAGGACTGTCCCAGTCTACAAACACAGCCCCCCCACCCCCCTCTGCTGGAGGGCTAGTTATAAAAGCACAGGTGTCAGTGGGCCCTTGATGCTTGCATATGAAAACTTGGCAGATTACTATCCTCATATTTCCTATTTCAGTTTTCTTCATAAGCTTTTTCATCTTTTTGTCCCAACGAAATTGGGTGAAGAGACTAGTCTTTCTGTATCACCAGCTCTGTTGTACAGCCAGTTTTATTCCTTGTTTGTATACCACTCAGGTCAAGTATTTCTGCTTTAGTGACAGCTGAGGGGGAAAGGTTACTCAGTCCTTTAAATGCCTTAATTATTTCAAATCAATACAAAATAAGAATTTATTTGCAAATTTTACTTGACTTACTATTAAAGCAATTCCTTCAAATTCTCCCTTTTAGTTAAAGAACTTTTACTTTTTCTCCCTGACTATTTAAAAATGACCATTAATGAGAGCTTCTGCTATGATGAGAACTCCAAACAGATATACAATCCATTGTTTGAGCTTTCAATATTCAACAATGCTATCCAGAGAATTATTTAAGAATGAAGTTTCTAATGTTATCAGTCCAGCATGAAAATCAAAAGAAAGCACCTCCCTTCCAAGAGATAGTTTGATGTTGTTAGTAAAAGCAAGTAAAATAGGAGATGTTTAGAGTACCTGTGATAAAATCTAGGACATTGTGAGACTGGTTCTCTGTGTGAACAAGAACAGCTTATCGCTTTGAAACCTCTCTGGATGGCTTTCCAAATATTGCCATCTGGTGGAATTTCAGTTAATTGTTCCTTTGTTCTGGGGAGGGCTTGGATGAACCTTGAGGTTGTTATGAGACTCAGCAACAGTAGGAAACAACTGAAGGGCAAATGATTGTGTCTCAAACACAAATCCAAAATTGAAGGAATGAGGCTGTGTCATCTATTTTCCAGCTTACCTATCGCTTTCTGTTGTAAAGCCAACTGTTCAGTTGCCTTACTTTTCAACAAGATGATATAAAAATCACCTTTTCACAAGTAGTTGGAAATATCATGAGGTCATTTGATATTCTCTTCCTTTACTTATCACTCACAAGATCTTTAAAATTAAGCTTTAACTGGTATGACCATTTTTAGAGAAATTGTTGACAGCAGTTAATTAGCTCTTAGTTCATGTGGGAAATGGAATATCATTTGAAAAATGTTAACAGAGCATGTTTATTCAGGTATTCACTCTAATTGATAAGAGTTTTGAAAACAGATTTTTTTTGAGGCATTAATAATACTCACTCTTTTTCACCTGAAAAAAACCCACAATTTATATTTAAATCTTACCTTGAGCATCCAGGCTCTCTCCCTGGCTGTCGAGATGAACGAACCCTCTGAGAAATGGGATACTGGGAGAGTAAAAAATGAAAAAAAAATTAAAAAAGAAGAAGAAAGAAAAGAATACAGATTGATCATTCATAATTATGAAGCCAGGAGCAAAGAGTTAATAGTTCATTGAGTTTGGCTAGCAATGAAATATACATAAAATATCTGTGATTTTACCTCGTGAAAAATTAAGTCAGCAAAACAGCAATACAATCGAATTTTCAATCTATACAATTAGATCAATTCTTAGGTTGATTCACTTTAGTTGTAAACTAAACATTTAGTATAATGCCAGTCTAATGAAAAGAAATTGTTTACGTTTTTCTCTGATAATCTATATCATGGGAATCACATGCTACCAGGTAACTCTGGGAAGCTGCATCTCTAGTGATATATCAAATGCTTTATCAAAATATTGACTTTCCTAAATTTAGGTTAGTTTGTAGATTTTGTATCTAGTATCAATACAGGCACACTCATCTAGTCAAAACATTTTTCACTTGTAAAAGGATAGCATTGTGAGCAATGCCAGGATCAAACTTCAAAAACTATATATCAACAAATAGTAACTTAACTTCCTTTGTATGAAATAGCTATTTCTTTTGAAACCTGGTCTGACTAAATGATAAAACAAGACCTTACACTCAGGAAGGGCAGATCCAATTATAGAAGCTGAGAAATGTGTTTGAGGGTTCAATGTTGCCGGAGGCTGGGGGTAGGGATGTGTGTATGTGGGGGGCGGATACATACTGGAGAGGCTGCTTGTGGTTCAACCAGATGATGCTGAGATGCATATGTGTGTGAACCTTAACCATCTTCCTATCACTTCTAAGAACCCAGGTTTGGAATGTCCACTCACTATCTTCCCTTGTAGATAGGTATTTAAGAAATGCCTCTGTTGCTTATTTTGTCCATGTTGCATGAAAATAAAATATTTGTGGTAGTTTCAATATGATGTGATTAGTTTCAACACAAATGTTGCTGGAGATTTTTTTAAGGGAGGAAAGAGGCATTTTAAGGTTTTTTTAAGTGTAAGAAGACATGTTAAAAATGTGAAGAATAATATGCTAAATGTTGAGAAAGTGAAAGTTGAACTCTAATGTTAATACTACTCAATAAGAGAGCTCAAAATAATTCACACTATTTGACTTGTTTGCAAATCAGAATATTTAATATGAATGATTTCAAGACTAAATCTTAGGTAAGCTAAATATAATTTTAATCTCTTCTTTCAGTAGGACAGTTTTAATTTATGAATATTTTATGTCAGAATTTAAATTTTATGAACATTACATCTTTTCACAATCTATGATAGTTGATAAAACTAAGATCAGATTAAAATATTTTATTCCCATGCCCTCAGTGCCTTTTCCTAAGACATCCAATCTTCCAAAGATCTTCATTGAAAAAATATAAAATTTTGGGAAGCTGAGGCAGGGGATTGCTTGAGTCTGTGGTACCACGGGCAACAGTAGCCTGTGGTTCCACAGGCAAAAATAGCAAGACCTAGACTCAAAAAAGAGGCTTGTCTAATGGCAGTGGCCCCAAAGCAAAGCCCCAAGGGAGGAGACCAGACCTACCATCAGCTGATGGATGTCCCTTCGAGGATCTGCTCTTCCAAAACATACGGCGGAGTCATGCCCCCAAAGACCTGAAGCATGACTGAAGGAGCAATAAAATTTGGCACAAACTGTGGAGATGAGACCCACCAAGACCAAAGGTGCTCCAAAAGCAATACAGGAATGATAAACAGCACGTTCTACCAAGTCCTGGGAAATTGCACCCTCACCAAGGATGAGGAAATGGATTAAGAGGAAAAAAAAAAGACTAAAGGGCTAACCATGGACAAATAACAAAAGGAAAGGAGGCAAAGTGACCAGGGGAGATGAGGTATGGGGAGGGTATTCCCATGGGGATTAGCAGTTATACACTCATGTATTGTAAAATATGCCAAAATAAAAATTTAAAAAAAAAGAAAAAATATAAAATTTTCATTTGCCTTCCTTCTTAAAGTAATATATAAAAGCTATGTTACTAAGCAAATAATTGGCCACCAAGTTAGAAAGCAAGAGCATAAGGTTCTTAGTTCATCTATAAACCAGATAATTAGCCTTTAGAAAATTCAGGGTTGGCTGTATACAATTGCCCTTTTTCTAGTCTCTGACAACAGCCCATTCCTAAGTTTTCAACAGCTGCAATGGATCAGTTTAGAAAAGAATGAGATCATTTATTGAGTAGTCAGTGTACCAGTTATTGCATATATTTTACTTAATTTAATCCTTACATTCATCTTATTACAAATGAAGAAACTGAGGTTAAGAGAAGTGGTATAGTTTGATCAATATCATTCAAGTAGGGAAACTGCAGATTTCAATGAAGTTCTGAAAGACTTGAGTATCTGAGCTCTCCTCCACATCATCACTCAAAATGGAGGCCTCTACCATAGATGTGAAGTACCTGGAGAGCCTTTGCTTTGCTCCTGGCACGTAGTAGGTGCTCAATAAGACAGTCTTGTGATCATGCACTCCCTGCTTATAAGGGATGACAGTTGAGGCAAATATTTTTTGTGGTATTTGACCAGAGTATATAAATTATTGTCTAATGATTTTTATATATCTTATTAAAATTAACTTAATATGATGCAAATATAAAATATAAATATAAAGTTTTCATAAAACTATGAAACTTTTACGAATAAACATAGGATAAAATCTTTGTGACATAGAGTACGGCAAATAGTTCTCAGTTTTTATACCTAAAACACAGTACATAAATGGAAAGCTGATGAATTGATCTTCATTAAAATTGAAAACTTGCCCATATGAAATAGATATAAACATAATATATAAGCCAGGAGAAAGTCATTTTATGGGCCCAGCACGCTTTCGCTGTGCCACTCTGCTAGTTCTAGGAGAAAGTCGTTTTAAATCATATATCTGACAGAACACATGTATATGAACTGTATAAAGAGTTCTTAAAACTTGACTATTAAAAAAATCTGTTGGAAAATGGGCAAAAGACATGGGATGAACTGAAGAGAGTATACAGCTCACAATTAAACACATTCAGTATCATTAACCATCAGGTTACTGAAAATTAAAAATCATGAGATCCTACCTACTGAAATAGCTTAAAAATAATAACATGAAATGATGAGGGTGTTAAGTTAGGTTTCTCATACATTGCTTGTGAGAATATAAAATGGTTCAGTTACTCTGGAAAACATTCGACAATTTTTTCTTTTTTAAAGAATTAGAAAAAAAACAACAACTAGACATGTAGCTACCACATAACCCATTAACTGTATTGCTAGGCATAATATAAACTTAGGTGTATAAAAGTTTTGTTCATAGTAGCCTGAACTAGAGATAATCTAGATACCCTAGAACAGGTATAGGGTTAAACTGTGGTTTATCCATATCATGAAATACCACTCAGCAAAAAAAAGGAACCAACTATTGATAACATGGAACAACCTGCATGAATTGCCAGAGTATATGCTGAATGAAAAAGCCAATATCAAAATATTATATACTATATGATTTCATTTATTTAAAATACTTGAAATGAAAAAACTATAGATGTGGAGCCCAGAGTAGTGGTTACTAGGAGTTAGGGAAGGGGAAGGCCAGAAGGAAGAGGGGGTGTTATGAAAAGGCAGCATGGGGATTCTTAATGTGTGGGAATGGAAATGTTCTGGGCCTTCTATTTGCATCCATGTCTTCTTCTTAGTTGTGAAATTGTACTATAGATTTTCTAGATGTTATACGGTTCATGATATATGGAACATGAACAAAGGCCAGTGTCTCTTTGTATTATTCTTCACAACTAGCACATACTGTGCAATTATTTCAAAATCAAAAGTTTTTAAAAAATCAGGAGATTGGACAACAACTAGAATTGAGCCTATACTTCTCTTTTACTTTCTTCACCTTTTAAAAAAGAACAAAAGCCCTCGGGGAAGTAAGCTAGATGGGTCAGGAATTTGCTTCACTTTGCACAGATCCAAGAAAAATATCTCACCCATCAATCTGGCATTCAGAAATCACAGTCAATATTCTGTTATCTAATCTTGCCATACCTGGGAACTATCTCTCCTATTACTCCCTCTCCCATGTGAACCTCCCTGATTCACTAATAAAACCCAAAATATTGACACAAATACATTCAAAACCAAAACTAACATCTAAATAACAGCATGATAAACACTGCATTTTAAAAATGAGCTCTCAGACCTTAGAGTTGTGCTATCTAAAAATTTCCAAAATTCCCTATCTTTTTTTTAAACAAAAGAACGAAATTTTATTTTTGGAGGTCTTTATGGATAACATCCTGAATAAAGGTATAACTGTCATCACTCCACAAGGAGAGGGCTTGGAGTCAGTGGAGCTCAAGTGGACTTTCATGCTCCTCATTTTTAGCACTAGGCAGCTCCTCAGAAATGGCCATAATGCTACCAGTTGCTTGTTTTGGGCTTGTTGGTTTGTTTTAACTGAAAGACCACATATCTTTGTTAAGATAAGAGTCATGACTCATCCAAATTCTTAACAAAACACTTTCTCTGTTTCTGCAAAAGTCCATTTTGCCTCATTCTCCACAAATTTCATTTTCTCTTTGTTTGGACACACCTGGAATTCTAGCATCCTGAGTGCAGGGCACAGAATGCCTGTTCCCATGACATCACTTCCATGTCTGACCATAATACCACAGGCCCCAAAGAGATTATCAATGTGAACAGAGGATTGTGAAAATATTTCCAATCGAGCCATGCAATCAAAAGCAGCACTCTCTTTTTTCGAATTTAGCCACACAGGCTTCTAACTGACACAAGGTTAAAGCATATTCCTCATAAAGGGACAGAAACTACTGCTTCATGGCTACTGCTCGCTTTTCTAAGAGAACACCACTGGATCGGAACCTTGATTTTTCTCTTGGGGGTTGATGAAGGCTCTCTCTGGATCTTCAAAAATGAGCTGTCTCCTCAATGCAAATCCCCTGTGGCTGCTTTGAGGTCTTAAATCACTCCAGTTGTACATCACATTCTTTACAGTGGGAAGGACAGAGCTTTCTAGGAATAAAGCGGCTTGTAAGCATTAACGGAAGGTCACAGGTTATTAATCCTTAGGCTGATGTTACTGGGTATATGCCTTTCAGAAAGGCCTGCCTCCACCAAACTCAACCTTCATCCATTAGTGGCCTAGGGCAGGGCTCAGGGCCTTCCAAGGGGCTGGGGAGGGAGGCCAAGAGTCTGCCCATTCATCCCCCCCAGGGGACCAGTGGCAGAACTGCCGGGAAGCAGAGAGCTGAGTGCACCAGGGAAACCAAAAACCAAATAAGATTATGTGGCAAGTGAGGGAGGTCCAGTTACACTGCCTCTTGGGCACAGTGTAGGGTGTGACCCACTCTTGTCAAGCCAGGCAAACTACCAGATGCCCCACATTGTATATTTAAGGGTTTTTTAAAAATTATAGTTGGCTGCAAAAGGGATTTGGGAGGTCTATATTAAAAATGGAAATGATGTTAAAAACTTCTTATGGTCAAGTGATTTGGGCTTCTATAAAAATAAAAGCTAATCCTCAGAAACTGTCTGAAGTGATGGCTATAATAAAATAGACATTCAGTTTTTTTCAGTCAAACCACACCTCACCCCCTCTTTTAAGAATTCTCCTTTGCCCATCTGCTGCTTCCCTGTGAATCAGAATTTTTAAAAATGTCAAGATTGCCCTTTCTATTCAAGAATAGATCATTCATCATGCTAAACACACAGAGTAAAATTCTAAAAAGACCAAACTACATTAAGAGAAACCACAGACATCACAATTTTGTGAAATGTTTTTGATCATTATTTTCACCTACCCTTTTATCTATTTAAATAAGTTGTCCTTGAAAAATAGAATAGGGCAGTTAAAATAGAAGAGTGATTCCTTTCCTCATAGGTATGATAGATAATGGAACTTTGCAGAATGTTTTTGATGTGGGAAAGAACAGTGTGGAATCAGATTGACTTTCAGAGCCCAAGGTTCAAATGTTATGTTCAAGTCTTAGCAGAAACTAAATCTTTCCACATGCCCTGCATTTATCAGTTGTATTCCTTTGGCCACCCAAAGGAGGACAGAGGAACACTTGATCTAACTCATACTTTGGCAGAGGTTTATTGGGACCCTGGGGATCAAGGGTGACCTTCCTCAAAAGGTGGATTCAAATTTTGAGGTTCATTGTGGAAGTCTTTTCGAGCTCAGTAGAGTTTGTTAAAAGCACTGGGAAGAGATTGTTGGAATATGCTGAAATGTTTACAGATCTTCTGCCCCACAAGTTTCTTGAATCTGATACAGATCCTGGAAA
This sequence comes from Uropsilus gracilis, assembly GCA_004024945.1. Lineage (NCBI taxonomy): Eukaryota > Metazoa > Chordata > Mammalia > Eulipotyphla > Talpidae > Uropsilus > Uropsilus gracilis. Next base: position 17,818 of record PVHY01023796.1, read on the forward strand.
ACAGGTAAGAGAACAACCAGTGGTTCTTGGAGACCCAGCTGTGGGGCCTGCCTTAAAGAGGAGGAGCCCACTTACAAGTCTGGGAGTTATTGCTGCAAATATCAGGTGCTAAATAAGTACATGGAGATTCTATTTTGGAAAATAAATGAGGGCAAAATCCCCAACTTGAAAATCTCTACATCTTACCTAGATCTTGAAATCATCATGTTTTCACTACTTCCTCTAGTTCACTGACTTCTGGCTAGGTGTTTTCTCTCTTTATGTTTTCTTTTCCTTAGAAACTCTTATTCTGTATTGAATTACTGAACCAAATCCCTTATTCAGTTTCTCAACCTCCCTCTACCCTCACCACTCTCACCCTCTTTTCTCACCAGGCCCCTTTTTATGACCTTTTCCTTTTTATCTTCTCACTCATCACCCCCCAAGAGTTAAATGCTAAGGAATAAGATTTTGTTTGTTATAGTTGGGCTAAGGAGAGCCATGAGTCAGTGTAATATCTAGTTTTCACCTCTGTTGCGAGTGCAGGCTCTAATCCAACTGGGCAAATGGGCATTATGGGGCATATCCTATGTGCCCAGACTGTGCCCAGAGGTAGGGTTACAAAAAGGAGGAAAGTGGAGCCTTCCTACTTTGTTACAAAACTGTTTTTGGCATAGCCCCATGGAATAAAGATTATTAATCTTATTCTTCAAATGAAGAAAATGACCCTCAGGTAGCTTGCTGTTCTCGGGATCACACTGTCCATAAATGACAGTTGGGACCCAAAGCTGGATTTCTGATTCTTCAGTGCATGCTTTTCCTATGAATTCATGCTATCTTTTTCCTTCTCATACATAGGTTTGGCTTCAATTCAAGTTCATACATTTATTGCAATAAAGTGGGTACTGGGTTTTGGTTTTCATGAAATTTTTTACATGGAGTCTCCATTAATTAGTTCAATTATCCATTGAGCACATAAGAGTAACAGCAGATGCCACCTACATGTAGTTAATAAATATCAGGTGCTATGTTACTTGTATCAGCTCATTTACTCCCCAATAGCCCCATGAAAGCGGCTATTTATTCCTATCTTATGAGATGCAAGGTACAAGAACTGAGGCTTGTTGTAGGGTTGGTATTCAAACGAAGGTGCTCAGATTTTGAAGTTGGAAACCATGAGCACTACCTTAGACACCTAATATTTCCCAGGTGCTGGAACTCTTGGGATATACAGTAAGCAGCACAGACACCAATGAGCTGATAGACGCACAAACAAATAATTACATCACAGGACTATGAATGTGATGATATATTGCAAGGGTGAGTAGAGCAAAGCTGAAAATGTAGGACTGCTATTCTCTTGATAGTATGTAGAGTTTCAAGTCACATGTCTTTTTCAAGAGTCACCTGGGAATCTTGTTAGCATCTCAGATAATGTCTAAGATTCTGTCTTACTAAGAACTTGCAGAAGCTGCTTCACCTGCTGCTGCTTGTCCAGGGATCACCCCTTGAATCACAAGGTACAAGTCCTTTCAGCTTCAGAGCTCTTTCCACAGTGTGCAACATGGAAATTTAACTTGTTCTTAGAGGGGCCGTTTACTCTGAAAATCCAGTTGAAATATGCTGATTTATAGCTTGGGCCTGGCTACTAAGGACAGATAAAGCAAACTTAAGAAGGTAAATTCCATCCAGGGGACTCATTTTTTTTCTTATTTCTCTTATCTTTTCACATCCTTCATCCTCCAGTGGCCAGCTACTCATTCAGAGCTCCTCAGGGACAATTCTTACTATTCTAAGATGTAGGTTTAAAATTCTTTAGCAATTGTATATTTCTATGTAAATGGAAAATACTTACATGTCTATCATTGCTTCTAAATAATCAAGCACATCTGAATATTAATTAAAAGGTCAGGAATTAATCAACATAAGACCAACTCTAGAGAAAACTAACAGCTTAAACAGGAAGGGAGAGACAACTTGTTTGAAGGGGATCTTGCAGATGTGGCCCTGAGAAAAAGGGTCCCAAGGAATGCCCTGAATAGAAATTTTGCTAAGCCCTTCTGAAATCTATTCTGTTGCTTCTTCTGTGTCCATGATGTCTGCAAACCTCAATTGGCTACCATCTCTTCAAGATTGGTAGTTGAGGAGGAAAAAGCAAAAAAACAAAACAAAACACTAAACTATTTTGATCACATATAGATCTTTGTTAGCTTTATGTTGAATGCTAGCTCTTAGAAATTGTAGGGTTTCCATGCTTTACAAATAACTTCATTTAACAATCTGCTTAACATTTCAATTTTTTCAAGTCTTTGAAATGCTAGAGAAGCTAGTTTATCTGCCTTCTTGTTCTTCCCCTTCCCAGAAGAAAAACTAACACATATTTCCAAGCAGAAGAATGCTTCGATGACTCCCCCCCAAAACACTGTCAAAAGCAAACAATGAGCTAAAAAAAAAATTCTGCAATTACTAAGTGTTTTTAATAGGTAAAACCTCCAGCTCACAGTTCTTCAGTTGGGGATTGAATATGATCTCCCAAGCTATCTGAGATACAACATTCTACCTTACATAATTAATGAAAAGCACAGTTTGAAGAGTTATCTACTGATTTTCTGAGGTGATTTCTGTCAGGTTGCCATGATTGTAGCAGATATTCAGGA
>PVHY01023797.1:0-20435 GCA_004024945.1 Uropsilus gracilis
AAAAAAATATTTAAACTTTTCTACTGATTATTTTCTACTGGCATCTATAATGAATGTTGAAATAAAACCCTAATGAAATAGGGGGAATGGAATTATACTATTTTGCATTTATTATACTTATGTGGAGTGGTAAATGTTAACTCTAGACTGTGATAAGTTAATAATGTATATTGTATCATTTGAGTAATTACTAGAAATCAATTTTAAAAGTTTTAATTGGATTATTTGAGGGGATACTGGACCAAGACGGCTTCAGAGGAGATCCTTTGTTTCACTAGAAGATCCAAGAGCACAGAAAAGCAGAAGGTTTCATTATGTCAAATGAAATTGGGACACCTCATGGATATTGGAGATCAGCATAGACTGTACCAGATAAGACAATGAAGAGATTCAATTCCACCTAAAAAGAGATAGTAGAGATAGGCATCTCGAGGTTATGCTCTGGGGTAGAGTTGACCATGAAAACATTAATGTTTTCTTTCAGTTTGGTTCATGTCACTGAGCAAATACATGTCGTAAGAAATAAAATTAACAAGTAGGAAATGAAAGCTGAAGTTTAAAATGAGAAAATAATGGAGCTGTAGCATTTAAAAAGATACATTAAAGATATTTAAAAAACTTCTAGAGAAAGCTGTGGCAACAGAATACATGAAATGGAAGAATGGAAGATCAAATGAGAGAATTTGAAGATGATAATGTACAAAGAATACAGGTAGAAAAAAGAACCATGAAAGAAAGAAATAAAGAAATATTTCAAGACCTACCTAATTCCATTAGGAAAGGCAACATAAGGATAATGGGTACTCAGAAAAAGGGAAGACAGAAAGATGTGAATGAAGAACTTTAAAAAAATATATAAAACAGGAAAACTTCATAACATGAGGAAGGAACCAAGCATACAAGCCCATAAAGCTTAAATAATACCTGATTTTCTAAACATAATGAGGCCTACAATCTGACTCATAGCTATGATATCTCCAAACTTCAAGACACAGAAAGAACATTAAAGGTAGTTAATGAATAAAAGAAGATTACTTGCAAAGGTACTCCTATCAGTTTTGCATCTGATTTTCTGAAGAAACCTCCCCCAAAAAAGAGAGAGAATGGAATAACATATTCAAAACACTTAAATATAGAAACTGCCAGCAAAGAATACTCTATCCTCAAGACTCTCCTTTACATATCAGAAGAAAATAAGTGCCTCTAAGAAAAAACTGCAAGAATTAATAAACACTAGATATCCCTTATAAGAAATGTTGAAGGAAGATGTTTTACCTAAACTGAAGAGAAGAAACTCCATAAAAACATGAACATTGAAACAGAACTAGAAAAACTGAAGCTAAAATTGCAGTAGAAAACACTCATATGTCAAAAATTATCCTAAATATAAGTGAACTGAATTCACCAAACAAAAGGCACAGATTATCAGGTTGGATCAGAAAACAAAACTAAATATTCTGCTTTTACCGGGAGACACATATAAATTCTAAATATTAACATAGACTCATAGGAAATGGCAGGAAAACAATCCTGCAAGCAGGTGGACCCTCCACCTTCTCAAAGCAGGGGTAGCCACATTTATGTCACATAAAATATAGTTAAAAGTTGCATTCTACTCACCAAAATTAAGCTAGAAGAGAAAGAAATCAAGAAAAAGAATTTAATATCTAGAATTAAGTTTAACGAAGAGAGTAAAAGATCTATACAATGAAAATAATATGGCATTGATAAAAGAAATAGAGGATGGTACAAAGAAATGAAAACCTACTCCCTGTTCATGGATTGGAAGGGTTAATATTGTTAAAATAACCATCTACTTTACCCAATATACAGAGACAATGCAATCCTCATCAAAGTGTAAATGACATTCCTCAGAGAAATGGAACATACATCACTGAAATTCATATGGAACCACAAATGACCTTAAGTAATCAAATCAATCCAGAAAAAAGGAAGAAAACAGTAGTATTGCACTGCCAAACTTCAAACTATATTACAAATCTATAGTAATCAAACTTCAAAGTATATTACAAATATATAGTAATATTGATTGAGATAAAAATAAACAGAACAATGGAATAGAATTGAGAGTGCAGAAATATACCCACACTTACATATGACAAATGTACCAAGTGGATACACTGTAGAAATATGAGTCCTTTCAACAAATTGTGTTGGGATAACTAGACGGTCATGTGTAAAAGAATGAAACTAGATAATCATCCTACACCATATTTTAAAATGAACTCAAATTGGATTCAAGACTTAGATCTGAAACCATCAGATACCTAGTAGTAAACATAGAAAAATATACCATGACTTTCCATATTTTAACATCATCTTCTATTTCTTTTAAGAATGTTTTATAGTTTTCTTTGTATAGGTCTTTTATGTCTTTTGTTAGGTTAATTCCCAAGTATTTGGGGTTTTTTTTTTTTTTTGGTGCAGTGGTAAATGGGGTGTTTTTTTAAATTTCTTCTTCTTCTGATTGATTCTTTGCATATATGAATGCTGTTGATTTTTGTGAGTTGATTTTGCATCCAGCTACCTTACCGAATAGGTATATTATTTCAATCAGTTTTTCTGTAGATTTTTCTGGGTTCTCCACATACAGTATCACATCATCTGCATATAATGATAACTTTATTTCTTCATTCCCTATTCATATTCCTTTTACGTCTTTCTCTTGCCTTATTGCCCTAGCTAGGACTTCCAGAACTAAGTTGAAAAGGAGTGGAGAGAGTGGACATCCTTGCCTGGTTCCGGACCTTAATTGGAATGGTTTCAGTTTTTCCCCATTGAGGATGATATTTGCTGTGGGTCTGTCATATATAACTTTCATTTATGATCCTATTTATTTGAGTTTTCTCTCTTCTTTTCTTTGTAAACCTTGCCAGGGATTTGTCAATTTTATTTATTTTTTCAAAGAAGCAGTTTTTGGTTTTGTTTATCTTCTCGATGTTCTTTTTGGTTTCTATCTCATTAATCGCTGCTTTTATTTTTGTTATTTCTTGTTTTCTGCTGGGTTTTGGATTTTTTTATTGCTCTTTTTCTAAGTCCTCAAGTTGGGAGATTAGAGTATTTCTTTGGGCTGTTTCAATTCTTTTTGTTTGGGCCTGTATTGCTATGGACTTTCCTCGTAATACTGCTTTTGCTGTGTCCCACACATTTTGGAACATTGTGTCGTCATTGTCATTTGCCTCCATGTAGATTTTAATTTCATCTATGATTTCCTCTTTTACCCAGTGATCTTCCAGAAGCTTGTTGTTCAGTCTCCATGTAATGTTTACTCTCCTTATTTTCTTTTCAATGTTGATTTCTAATTTGATGCTTTATGATTGGAGAAAAAGGTGGGTATTATTTTAATCTTTGTGTGTTTGTTCAGGTTTGTCTTGTGGCCTAATATATGATCAAAAACCATGTGCATTTGAAAAAAAAAAGTGAATTCTTTTCCTTGGGGGTGTAGTGTCCTGTATATATCTATTAAGTCCATTTGGTCTAGCTCTTCCTTTAAAGCTTTTGTTTCTTTGTGTAGTTACTGTTTTGTTGATCTGTCTTTTGTTGAGAATGGAGTGTTAAAATCTCCTACCACATATGTATTCTCATCAATATTTGATTTCAGTTCTACTAGTAGTTGTTTTATGAATTTTGGTGCTCCCTCATGAGGTGTGTATATGTTGATTATTGTTATGTCTTTTTGGTGGATTGACCCTTTAACCATTATGTAGTGGCTGTCTTTATCTTTTGTCACTTTTGTTAAGTTGAAGTCTGCTCTGTCTGATACAAAAATAGCAACTCCTGCTTTCTTGTGGGGGCCATTTGCTTGTAGTGTAGTTTTCCAGTCCTGCACCTTCAGTCTATGCTTATCCTTAGAGATGAGTTCATGGATCAGAAAAATCAACATTATCAAAATGGCCATACTACCAAAGGCAATCTACAGATTCAATGCAATTCCAATAAAGATCCCAATGACGTATTTTAAAGAAATAGAACAAAAATTACTGAAATTCATATGGAACAACAAAAGATCCCGAATAGCCAAAACCCTTTTGACAAACAGAAGAGAGAATGGAGGTATTACTATTCCAGACCTCAAACTATACTACAAAGCCATAATACTTAAGACAGCATGGTACTGGTACAAAAAAACAAACAGACCAATGGATTAGAATCGAATACCCAGAAATAAAACCACACATATACAGTCAACTAATCTTTGACAAAGGGGCAAAAAATTACTCTGGAACAAGGATAACCTCTTCAGTAAATGGTCTGGGAAAACTGGATCAAAACTTGTAAAAAAAAAAAAATGAACCAAGGCAACACCCTCACACCCTGTACAAAAATGAACTCAAAATGGATAAAGGACCTGGAAGTGAGACCTGCAACTATAAAATACATAGAAGAAAACCTGGGCAAAACCCTTCATGAATTTCACCTCAGAAATCCATTTGAGGAAACAACTATGGCCGGCAAAAAAAAAAAAAAAAAAATGAAGGAAAACATAAACAGCTGGGACTATATAAAACTAAAAAGTTTCTGTTCAGAAAAAGAGACAATAAACAAAACCAAAAGAAACCCAACCAACTGGGAGAAAATTTTCGCCCTCCAGACAAGTGACAAGGTTCTAATAACAAAGATCCACAAAGAGCTCCTACAGCTTAACAAAAACAAAGCAAAAAACCCAATCAAAAAATGGGGAGAAGAACTAAAAAGACACTTCACCAAAGAGGAGATACAGATGGCTAATAGACATATGAAAAAATGCTCCACATCACTAATAATCACGGACATGAAAATTAAAACCACACTGAGATACTATCTTACACCAGTAAGAATGGCCCATATAAAGAAAACAGACAACAACAAATGTTGGCGTGGATGTGGATAAAAGGAACTCTCTTACACTGCTGGTAGGAGTGCAAACTGGTTCGGCCACTATGGAAGACTGTGTGGAGGATCCTCAAACAATTGAAAGTGGACTTACCATTTGACCCAGCAATCCCACTACTAGGAATCTACCCAGAGGACTTGAAAATATTAATTCAAAAGGACACATGTACGTGCATGTTCATTGCAGATCTGTTTACAATTACCAAAATTGGAAACAAAGCAAATGCCCCCAAACGGATGATTGGCTAAAAAAATATGGTACATATACTCGATGGAATATGACACATCCATCAAGGAGGACAAACACATGTCATTTGTAACAACCTGGCTGGAACTAGAAAGACTCATATTAACAGAAATAAGTCAAAAAGTAAAAGAGAAGTATAGGATGGTCTCACTTATATGATGAATATAGGGAAAAACAAACAAACAAATAAGAAAGAATGAAAACAACAAATGGGACTAAACAATGGAACAAGAGGGGAGGAGGGGGAAGAAGGTGGGGGAGGTGAAGAGCACAAAAGATTGGGATGGTTAACAAATGTTAGTGACATGGGAAAGCCCCCGGGGTACACAATAATGGACTAATGTAATATAAATATAAATATACATATATATGCAAATTTAAAAAATTTGAATTAATAAAAAAAGAGAAAAAAAGGGACAGGGTTATTAGGGAATGGAGAAAGAAAAAGAGAGCCATCTGCATAGTGTCAGGCAGGCAGGAGAGCTGCTTCTCCCCAGAGTGGAAATTGTACTGATTCCTTTTTTTTCTTAATTCATTCATTTTTTTATATATGTGTTCCACATCTATGTATTCCCTGGGGATTACACACCACCTTCCTTCCCTCCCTTACCACTCCCTCCCATCTCCACCCTTCTTAACCCCCCACATACTCATCCCTTTTATGGAAATTTCATGTGCATGTCTATGGCCTAAATTGTCAACCGGAATAAATTTTATAATAGTTGAAAAAAAAAGAAAAATATACCATGACATTGAGTTCAGTGATGTCTTTTTGGGTCAGTCACCAACAGAAAAATAAGCAAAAGACTTCAAACAAATAAGCCTATATCAAAATGAAAAACTCCTGTACCATAAAAGAAATTATAACTAAGACAAAGAGACACACCCTACTGAATATATTTCCACACGATACGCTTGACAATGGACTGAAAGCCAAGATCTTATAATAAAACATACAGTTCAATAAGAAGAAAACAAATGACTCAAATTTTAAAAATGAGGAAAAGAACTAAAAGGACACATCTACAAAGACATGCCAATGACCAACATACATAAGAAAAAAAAATGCTCATCACTTATTATCAAGGAACTGCATGTAAATAACTCAATGGCATACAATTTCACACCTGAGAGAATGACTCATATCAAAAGGACCAGAATCAAATGTTGGTGAAGATGTGGAGAAAAAGAGCCCTTATGTATTTCATGGGAATGGAGACTGGTCCACCTCCTTTGGAAAACATTATGGAAGTTTTCAAAATATTAAAAAATAAATTACCTACAACCTTTCTGCTTATGGATACCATGAAGTAAGCATTCTAAAATTCTTCCCTCCTACTGCCATCATGTCTAAAACAGGGTCTCCCAGAGAGCCAACAGAGTTACACAAGCTCTTCATTGGGGTCTAAGCTTTGAAATAGCTAATGAGAGTCTGAGCAACTATTCTGAGCAATAGGGAATGCTCACAGACTATGCAGTAATGAGAGATACAGATACCAAGCTAGCCAGAATTTTTGAATTTGTCACATATCCCACACTGGAGAAGGTGGACAAAACCATGAATGAAAGACCATGCAAGGTGAATGGAAGAGTTGTGGAACCAAAGAGAATTGTATCAACAGAAGATACTCAAAGACCTGATACCTACTTACTGAATAAGATACCTGAAAAATGCAAAATCATTAATTTGAAGTTACGGAAACAGCATAATTGCTCATGGACAGAGAGTGGATTAAGAAGATCTGTATTACACACAGTGAAATACTACTCTGATATAGAAAAAGATGAGCTATTACCTTTTGCATAAAATTGGATAGAATTGGAGGGGATAATATTAAGTGAAATATATAAAAGTGAAAAGATAAATATCAATGGGTTGCACTAATATGTGAAATTCAGAGAAACAAAGGGTGAGACAAAACCAAACCAATAACAAATACTAGAGTGTAGAATTGAGGGTACTTAAAAAGAGGAATAATGTGAAATAATGTGAAAGTATGGATAATGCTTAATGGACTATGGTGGAGGACTGTGGATATATTTGTTGGTAGAAATGCAAACTGGTCCAACCACTATGGAAAACTGTGTGGAGGAACTTCAAACTACTGAAAATGGAACTACCTTTTGATCTAGCAATTCCACTTCTGGGAATCTACCCAAAGGACATCAAAACGCTAATTGAAAAGAATATCTGTACTCTTATGCTTATTGCAGAACTACTTATAGTAGCCAGAATATGGAAACAACCCAAATGCCTCTAATCAGATGATTGGATGAAAACGTTGTGGTATATTTATACAATGGAATATTATTCAGCAATCAAAAGAAATTTGATGCATTTGTGATAACATGGATGGACCTAGAAGGAATCAGCTAGTAGAAATAAATCAGAAAGAAAAAGAGAGATACTAGAGGATCTCACTTAAAGGAAGGACATAGGGAAAACAGAAAAAAAGGATAAGAAAAGTTAAAACTAACAAACTGACAACAGAACTAAAGCAGAAAATAAGGTAGGTGGAGAGAGGGTGAGAGCAGGAAAGGGATGAACACAAGAGATTAAGATGATGGTTCATGAGTGACAAGGTGGTGGGAGAACCTCAGGGTAGACATTGGTGTATAAATATATACATATGCAATCAAATAAGAGAAAAGAAAAAAATTAAAATTAAAAATTAAAATACTTAATTACTCATTAATATTTTCTTCAGTGTATTGAATATTTTCTTCTAAATATCTAATGTCATAAGAATTATCCTATTAAACTTTAAATACAGCACTGTGTTCTCTTGATTAACTATGTATCTACTATTGTAAAAAAATTTATTGAAAAATGTGTCCACAATTGACATAAAAATTATATGCTTATAAACCTATAAAATTTCTTAAAAAATGAAAAGTAAATGAGATGATGTAAAAATATCAATGTGAGACTATTCTAATAATTTATTCTTTCCAGCAAGTTATAGAATGTGACCAGTCTGCACATGTGTGAAGGGAATATTTTCAGCTGTTAGATGAAGTGCCGGTACCAAAAAAAAAAAAAAAGGATCCATGTTTACCCTTTAGCGACTTGATCATTCTTAGTATATCCATTTATGGGTGATTGTGACCTTTTTTTCACACATTATTCCTTTTCTTGTCCCTGTCCTTTTGCTTGTTCTTCAGTTGCTCCATTTCTCTTTTTTCTTTGCAATTCATCCCCATTTCTCAATATTTTTATCCTTTAAAATTCCCTTTCCTCTCTCCTCATATTTTTTCACTTTCCTTACCCTTAAACTTTCATTCCATTTTCCTGATATCACTTTCCTTGTGCTTTTCTGCCTAATTCTGATCCATTCTTGGGATATGTTGGATCTTTACTTAGAAATGACTAAGTTGTTTATTGACCTGTTTCACTTCTGATAGTAAATGAGAATGACTTTTTTAGCATTTCCAAATGACAACAATAAACAACCAATATCTTAGGCAAATTGTGATGTAAGTTCAAACTACCTATAAAAATCTCCAATTTAGATAAGGTGGGCATCATGCAACCAGGCCAGGTCAGGTAGGTTTGTTTGTCAATTCAGACAAATGGAAGAAGTTTCTTGGATGCTTGCTGGAAAGCTGGTACCTGGGAAAACCAGGGATTTGGAAAGCTGATTTTGCATCAGTATTTTCTGGAAAAGTTTGAAGAACCTTGGAGAAGTTGAGCAGTTCACAACACTGGAAAGAGAAGAAGCAAAGAGAAGATGGGAAAAAAGACTGGATTTTGTAGCATGCCTGCCTTAGGTTTGGAGGGGCAAAGGGACACCATCTTGGACTTTTGTCTTTGAGACTGAAGCCAGGACCCCAATATAGGCAGTATTGAAATTTAGGCATTGATGTCATTAGCTGTGTCTGAAAAACAGAGATAAAGTTGGCCTAAACTGGAAAAGGGTACTGGCCTAAAGAGGATAAGGGTACTTTTACTTTGTTGCAAATCTCAAGTGGGGAAGAGAAAATGTATCAGCAAGAGAGTGCATAGAGGGAAATTGGAGCCTTTGGCTTTTAGGGGAAAAAAAGAGATGAAAGGAGCAGAGACTAGAGACAGAGAACTTTCAGGGAGAGGAGAGAAAAGAATGGCAGGCAGGTAAAGAGTAAAATGACCAGAATGGGCAGAAGCTCCTGAAAGAGAGCTGGTGGTGGCAAGGAGCCATGGTGGCTGGCAGAAGAGTAGCCGATGTGGAGAGTGTGGCACCACATTAAGGTGACATAGTGAGCTGGTACCTGGAGATGGCCAGGGATTTGGAAAGCTGATTTGTGGATTAGCATTTGAAGTTTGAAGCACCTTGGAGAAGTGGAGCAGCTCAGCTCAGAACACAGGAGAGAGAGGAAACAGAAGAGATGACAGAGAAAGACTGAAACTTTACAGAGTGCCTGCCTCAGGTTTGGAGGGGCAAGCACCATCATGGACATGTGTCTTTGGGACCTTTGGGACTGAGATTGGTGACTGGGGTAAGATAACTGGCCACTTGTGGTTTTAAGGACTTTTTGTTTTCCCTGTTAATATTCTCTTGTAACTAGAACCCTGTTGTTGGACTGCGTTTGAGTGGCAACTGCTGCACATGGGTGATGCGAACCTGTGGTTTGTTGGTTAGCGGCTTTTGTACCTTTTGACCTGATATCAGGACCTTTGGGACTGAAAAAAGGTGACTGGGGTAAAATAACTGGCCACTTGTGGCATTAAGAACTTTTTGTTTGACTTTGTTTTCTTGGTTAACTTTTCTTGTTAATAAAATACTGTTGTTTAAATTTGCATTTGACTGGTAATTGCTATGTGCAGGTGGTACAAATCTGAGAGCTTCTGCGTGGCAGAAATCACATTTTAAAAGTTCTGCTTTTTTTTCCTTTGGCTTGTTAGTTGGAGGCTTCTGCCCTATTTTGACCCATAACAGAGCATTTTGAGGCAAAGTGAAAAACAGCCTGATTTTGATTCATTTTCCTTACAATGTGTAAGGAAGTTCATTATGACAAAAAGATTTTAAATTGATTTCTGTAAGGACACATAAGAGCTAGCCAGGTGAAGAATGTGGAGAAGTATGTTACTGACCAAAAATAGGAATACAGAGGCCTTAAGATAAGAATGAAGTTCAGAATATCTGGAGAATGGAAAGAGATGGGAAAATGGCAAGGACTGAGGGTGTAGACAAAGATAATGAGAAGTCATAATGAAACCTGGGCCCCAATATGAGCAATATTGAAATTTAGGCATTGATGCCATTAGCTGTGTCTGAAAAGCACAGAGGTTTAAGCAGGATAAGGGTACTTTTACTTTGTTGCAAATTTCAGGTGTGGAGGAGGGAATGTATCACCTAGAAAGAGCGTGTTAGAGGGAAATTGGAGCCTTTGGCTTTTGGGGAAAGGAGCGGAAGAGACTAGAGACAGAGACTTTTGGGAAGGGAGACATGAGAATGGTGGACTGGCAACCTGAGTGACCAGGCTGGGCAGAAGCCCTCTGGAAGAGTGAGCTTGTGGTGGCAAGGAGCCATAGTGGCTGGTAGAAGAGTGGCTAGTGTGGAGAGTGTGGCACCACAGCAAGGTGGCATAGTGAGCTGGTACCTGGAGATGGCCAGGGATTTGGAAAGCTGATTTGTGCATCAGCAATTGTGGAAAAAGTTTGAAGCTCCTTGGAGAAGCAGAGCAGCTTGCAACACTGGAGAAGAAGCAAAGAGAAGATGCCGGAGAAAGACTGGACTTTGCAGAGTGCCTGCCTCAGGTCTGGAGGGGCAAAGGGGCACCACCATAGACATGTGTCTTTGGGACCTTTGGGACTGAAAATGATGACTGGAGTAAGATAACTGGCCACTTGTGGCTTTAAGGACTTTTTGATTTCCCTGTTAATATTCCCTTGTAAATAAACCCTGTAGTTGAACTGCTTTTTTAACTGGCAACTGCTATGAGTGGGTGGTATGAACCTGAGGGAACCTGGGTGACAGAAGCTGCATTGTAAATGTGGCATGTTGGTTGGAGGCTTCTGTCCTTTTTGCACCCGATTTCAATCGCAGGGCAGGAATTGAACAAAAAGGTTTCCAGAATTGCACCATGGTGGAGGGATTTCCATGAAGCTTCCTGGTTAGAGCATTGGGGTGGTGTGAAATTATTTATCAATTGTATGCTACAGGTCAGTACAAACAGCTATATTTTTAAATTAAAATTGCATGAGCCAATGAAATACAACTTTTTGTTGAAGGATATTATTAGTATTTGGATGAAGTGACTGGGGAATGGAGATGAAGAAACTGAAATAAGGGAAAAGTTAAAGCATTGCCCAAGCCACTGGTCGGCCAGGACAGGGAGTTTGACTTTTATTCTACTTGCAATGGTAAGACAATTGGAGGTTGGAGAAGGAAGATGGCACAGTATCATTTACATTTTAAGATGATTGTTCTAATTACTGTGTGGAGAAGTGATTAAAATATTTGTAAAAATATTTGAAAGATGGAGGCCTACTAAGTTTCCTTCAGTAAACCAGTTTAGAGCTAATAGTGGGCTACACTAGGAAGGTGGGAAAGGAAAAAGCTGGTGCATCTTTGAGGTAGAATATTCAAGATTTTGTGGTTATTTAAAATGAGAAAGGAAACAAGGTGAAATGAGAAAGGAAACAAGGGAAAGTCTTGGGTTGAGCTCCTGAATACATGTTGGAATATTTCCTGCGATCAAGTGAAAGGATTAAGGAAAATAGGTTGATAGACTTGTTTTTCACCTTCCACACACTGGGTAGTCCATACCATGAAATGTTAGCAAACAACATATGGTCTTGCATTTGTAAGAGTGTATCTGTTGTATGGACTAGGGCACTTAACATTGTAAGGGGGTTAAGGGGAGAGCAGATTCTGTCCAGTCTCTCAGAGTTAAGAGTCTCTCTTTCTGCCTGCCTGTCTATGGTGTCCCCTGTCTCAGAATAAAGGCACTTTAGATATAAAACACAAGCTCTGAGAATCTTCTTCCATTTGCCTGAATTGGCATGAACCTGCCTGGTCTGGCATGATTGTACAACAAAACAACATGTGATGATTGTGAGAAGCCAGATATATTACAAGAGGTAGGTTTGAGACCTATCCAATTGGAGAAGCAAGGTAGACAGTTGGAATATGGGTCTAAAAGTGACAGGACAAGTTAGAACTGAAGATTCAGATTTGGTACCATAATTTACTTAACAGAGGTTAGAGGCTGGGAGCACAAGGGACTACAGTGCAGTTGAGGACAAAATAAAAGAATGGTGCTATAGGCCTCCTTTCCCGTGATGTTAACATTTCACTGTGGACACGTTATAAAGAAGTGCTGAGGAAAGTTGTTAAAGGAGGTTGCTATGCAACAGATGAAGAATGCCATCCAGCCAGGCAAAAGTGATACTGATCCATGGGGACCAAATGCTGCTGTCTTTCCTAGTATTAGCTTCCTTTCATAAGTTGGCTGCTGGCAGAATCTGATGCTAGAACAAATGCGAAATGCGACAAGATCTCTCTTGGTTGGACTTGGGGAAAGTATCAGTCCACATCTGCAAATATTATTTTCTGCCTTTTTGAGTCTCTCCAATCATTCTAGAAGCACACATGTGTCTTTGGGTGGGGCTCCAGTCAGTGCTTCTGCAACTCCCCTTTGCATAGAGAGAATAAAGGCTCAGGGAAACAGAGTGAGCTGAGTGGGCTCACATACCTGGTGACAGCCTGGTCACTCCATCCTCGGGATTCTGAAGCCCAGCTCAGCTTCCTCCTTCAAAACCACAGCTGTCCTAGGGCCCAGCCCTGGAGCACACAAGCACCCTATTGTCTTGGTTACTCCAGCGGGCACCCGGGATGCTTCGGGGCTGTTGGTTTGTGCCACTCCTTGAAGGCAGGCTTGACAGTGGGTCAGGGACTGGACCCCAAGGCATGCAATTCCCCCCCTAGAGTTGGCAGCAGGTGTGGGCTGGGGGCTCTACCTGGATCTTCAGGAGTTCAGAGCCTGAGCTATCCCTGAGAGAACACAACCCTGCTGGTTTAGAGCAGATGTTGAGCATGGTACGGGAGGGTGCCTCAGTGCTCGGACCAGCTCTAGTGGAATGTGAGCTTGGGAATGTGGAAGACCCAGGCTCAAATTCTGCATTTTCAGTTTCCTGACTCCAACCAGCTCTTGTTCAATGGGCCTATGCTTCAGTTCCTGGTCTGTGAAATGGGATTGCAGACACCATCCTCCCACGGCTACATGAGACCAAGACAAATCCCAGCAAAGTTCTGCTACAATGTGCAAGCTATGCTCCTTACTGATCTACCTGACAATAGATACAAGATGAGTTCATGATTGGAATCACAGGAAGGGCACAGAAAAATGATATAGCCAATTAATGAGTGGAATCAGTTGGTGTCCATCAAGGTAACTACCATTCCCGTTAATCTATGTTCCCTAAGTCCTTCCTTTTTCTTATTCCTACAGCTGAGAGGAAACATTAAGGGGGTGTTTGAGGTAGTTTTTGTTCCCCCATATAGAGCAACATTTCAGAGTCAAATGGCCTGTGACCTAGTTGTATTTTAAGTTGTGGGTACCCTGTAAAAACCCAGCATAAGGCTGACCCATGATAATCAGATTTACTGCAGACTAATTTATAAGATAAAAGTCAATACATGAACATAAAGCTATTTTTTGTATTTATTTGTTTGTTCTTTTCTATTTTTTACACAGTTATTTTGATTAGCTCGCATCACACATGTGTATCCCCTCTCTCAATGAAGGAAAATAGTCACAGACAGTTTTGGGTCTTCACATTCAGGTAAGGAAAGTTGGTTGGTCTTCTTAGTGGCTGAAATTCTTCAGATTTTTTCACACATACACCACTTTTATAGAGAATTTCTAGTCATATTTTCTAGCATTTTTGTCAGCAGCCAGGTTACTCTTTCATAAGTAGATTACCTCAAAGGGACACATTTGCTGCTTGGATCACTCCTCTAAGGATTTCATGCAGAACCCCCACTTTATATCTACACAGTCCTTTTTACACAAGACACAATGCCACTAATTAGTTTCTAATGTTAAAACAAAGCCCTGATCTTACCATGTGACACTTGTCACTTTGATGAGAAGTGTATCCCCAGGTTTCACACCTACATATGCTCTTTGATCAACCATAAGAATGCTTTTTATCAGCCTTTAAATGGTGATTTTTTTCCCCTCACCATTCTCTAATACATGGAAATATTCAAAAAGGCCTTTTTGTAACAGTATAAAAGTTAGTACTCCAGCTGTGAATTCACATTGCATATAATGAATTTTAGACATCTCATAATGTTGTACAAATAAATGTTTTCCAATTTTCACTATTAAACATGAAAAATTACTGTTTGCTCCTTAATATTAAAGTAAATTTCTGATTATTCTCTTGTACTTTGTTTATAAAGGTGAAATCATTAAGGAAAATACATGAATATTTCTAAGACTTTCTGTGTATATTTCTGTCCAAAATGGTTAAGTGTGAGTGCAAGTTTCACTGCATTATCTCCAACACTGACCACTTTTCTCTTTAAAAATTTGCTCATTCCATGTTTGAAAAATAAGTTTTTGAATAGTTTTATTCTGAAAATAGCTTTATTTTTTTTCTGACTTTAAAAGCAAGTCAAAATTCATCTAAAATATTGGAAAATACAGAAAGAAATGAAAAGCAAAAATAAAAATAATATATTTTTTCACACTAATATGACTATTACCTTTTCTAATACTTATTTGCACTTATTTATTTTTATTTATCCTTGACTCCTTTTTTTCCATATCTATCATTCAACATACTTGTCAGGAAAATAATTTTGTTCTATCTTCAAAATATTTATTTTTACTTCAACCATTTCTTACCAGTTACATGTTCCCACACTGGTTCAAACAAATATAATTGATCATATGTACAATACAATAGCATTCTCACTGGTTTCTCTGCTTCCACCATAGACCATACAGTCTATTCTCTATGCACAGCCAGAAGGATTCTGCTACAAGTTCATGTCTGTCCTCTGCTCACAACCCTTCCCTGTCTTTTATCAAATTCAGAATAAAACTAAAGTCCCAGAGTGTTCTATAATGTCCAACATTACTAGTTCATCACCTCTGACCTCATTACCTCATCCCCTCACTTACTCCGTTCATGCAGCTTTGGCTTCCCTCTGGATCCTTAAATATACCAGGCTTGCTTTCTCCAACTTTAGGTGTTTGTGCAGCTGTTTCCACTGCCAGGAATACTCTTCTACAATATAGTTGCATGACTAATTCCCCTGCAGTGAAGAATTTTCTCAATTAAGTACCTCTGGACTACTCTGATCTCCCTTGTTCTGTTTTACTTTTCTTTACCTCATAACTCTTGATTTTGTAATGCACTGTGCAACTTAGTTATTTTTTAATGTTTACTATTTATAATCTATTTTCTCACTAGAAACTAAGACTCACATGGAAAAATATCAGTGTTTTGTTTATGTTTCCAGAAAGTCTGAAGAGGAACTGGCACAAAGAAGGTATTCGGTAAATATTTGCTGAATTAATATATCGTTCTAGCTATCTATCTTAATAAATTCTTTGGATAAAAAAGGCCATGAGTCGCCATGCGACAGGGGAAGTTTATTTTGTTGTTTTATAAAATCATACATCAGATGAGGGATTTTTTACAAGTAAATTAGAAGCCAAGAAGATGATGGAACATACCCTACAATTAAGAATAAAAACCTCATCATCGCCTGAGTAAATAGACATAAAATAAATAAAAACATAATATTTTTAAACAAAGAACTAGACAACATGTACCTAATAGCCTTAATAAGGTACTTCACTGCCCCAAACTGAATACATGATTCTCAAGTGCACAGAAGATATTCTGTGGTATTGGGTCATGAGGCAAGTATCAAAATTCACTAAGACTGAAATCATACAAAGTATTTTCTCTAACCATAAAAGCAAAAAACTAGAAATCAACTACAAAGAAAAAATCAGGGAAAACCATCAAGGTGTACAAATGAACAACCCAATGCTGAAAGACCACTGTGTCAACAAGGAAATCAAATAGAAATAAAAAAATATTTAAAAAATGATAATGGGGATACAATAATATTACTTTGGAACACAGCAAAAGCAGTGCTAAGCTATACAGGTCATATCAATAAACAAAAAATTCTAACACGTAACTGATATCTACCTCAAAGAACTAGAGAAAGAACAAACCAAACATAAAGCGAACAGAAATATCTAAAATAAATAATTACTTACAGTAGAAATTAATGAAATGGATATTAAAAGACAGCCCAAAAGATCAATGAAATCAAAAGCTGGTTCTTTGAAAAAAAATGAACAAAATAGAAAAACTTCTAGCCAGGATCATTAAGAAAATAAGGAAGAAAATCCAAATGAATTGAATCAGAAATAGAGGGAGAAGTTACAGCAGACACTGCAATGACAGGCTACTATAAATATCTATATATTAGTAAGTATAATAATGAGAAGAGATGGGTAGACTTATAGAACTACACAACCATCCAAGACTAAGCAAGGGAGAAATAGAAAAACTGAATAGACCAATCACAAGGAAATTTAAACAGTAATCAAGACTGTTCCAATAAAACAAAATTCTAAGACCAGACAGTTTCACAAGTGAGTCTGAAAACATACTCTCAGACATATTTTATGAGGCCAGCATTATCCTAACACTAAAACCAGATAAAGGCAATGCACAAAAAAATTACAGATCAGTTTTATTAGTGACACAGATGCCCAAATTCTCAATAAAATCTTAGCAAACTGAACCCAACAATGAATTAAAAGGGATATATATATTATATATATATTTATATATATATAATATATATATATTATATATATATATTATATATATATATTTGAGACTAGGTCTCGCTATTTTTGCCCATGGAACTGCAGGCTCTCGTTGTCCGGAGTACCACAGACTCAAGCAATCCCCAGCCTCTGCTTCCCAGGTAGCTGGGGTTACAGGCACGCGCCACCATGCCCAGCTATTTTTTTTTGAACTAGGTCTCACTATGGGCCCCAGGCAGGACTCGATCCCTAGCCCTGGCTGCTTCATAGGCTGAAGCTTACAGGCACGAGTCACCATGCCTGGCCCTAAAAGGATTTTATATTATAACCAACTTGGACACATAACAGAAACACAAGGGTAGCTCAACACCTGAAAATCAACAATATAATCTGCCACATCAATAATAAGAAAGATTAGAACTGTTTGATTATATTAAAAATGCCATGAAAACATGGTAAGATTCAACATACATTCATGATGAAAACCCTAGAGTACAGATTGACAACTTGCACAACTCAACATAAACAATTCAGTCATAAAATGGGCAGAAGAGCCAAAAAGACACTTCTCCAAAAAAGAAATGCAAATGGCCAACAGGCATATGAAAAAATGTTTAATATCATTAGTTATTGGGGAAATGCAAATCAAAACCACAATGTGATATTACTTCACTCCAGTGAAAATGGCCCACATCAACAAAACTTGGAACAACAAATGCTGGCAAAGATGTGGACTTAAAGGAACCCTTTTACTCTGCTAGTGGGAATGTAAACTGGTCCACCTACTTTTGAAAGGTGTATTGAGGTTCCTTAAGACACTAAAAATGAATCTACCATATGATCCATTGATTCTACTCAGAGGAATTAACCAAAAGGACACAAAAGCACCAATTAAACATAAAATTATGTTTATTGCATGCAACACTATTTACAATGGTCAAGATATGGAAACAACCTAAATGCCCTAAAATGAATGAATGAATGAAGTAGTTGTGGTATATGTACACTGTGGAATAATAGTGATCAAAAAAGATAAGTTCATGCCATTTGGGGCAACATGGAGCTGAAAGGGATTATGTTAAGTGAAATAAGTCAGACATGAAAAGAAACAGATGATGTCACTTACATGTGGAATATAGATAAATCTAACAGAAGATTTTTTTAAAGTGATTATGGCTGTGGTTCATGGGTATTATGGTAGTGGCAGAACTAGGAGGACTTACAGCTGAGGGGGATAACCATTAATTGTATAAAAATGAACAATGGTATGAGAAAATAAATAAATTTAGGGAAAAAAGAAAACCTTTAAGTAACTGGGGGTAAATAGAGAATAATCTTAACAATAAAAGCCATGTATGACATACCCACAACTAGTATTATTCTCAGTAGCTAAAAACAAACTTTCCGCTAAGATCTGGTACAAGACAAAGATGTCTGCTCTCACCACTGTTATTTGACATAGTATTGAAAGTCCTAGTTAGAGCAATTAGTCAAGAGAAGGACATAACAAGAATCCACATTTGGAAAGAAGTAAAGCTATCACTATTTGCAGATCACATGATAATATACATAAAAAAATCATAAAGATTTCATTGTATAAATATACCACACCTTTTTCCGTCATTTGTCAGTTTTGGAGCATCTGGGTTGTTTTCATATCTTGGCAATTGTAGATAGTGCTGTGATAATCATGCAAGTACAGGTGTCTTTTTGAATTAGTGTTTTGGTGTCCTTTGGGTAGATTCCCAGGAGTGGGATTGCTGAGTCGAATGGGAGTTCCCTTTTCAGTAGTTTGAGGGTCCTCCACACAGCCTTCCAATATGCCTGGACCAGTTTGCACTCCCACCAGCAATGTAAGACTGTTCCTTTTTCTCCGCATCCACACCAACACTTGTTGTTGCCCATTTTTGTTTTTGTTTCTGTTTTGATATGGGCCATTCTTACTGGTAAAAGATGGTATCTCAGTGTGGTTTTGATTTGCATTTCCCAGTGGAAATAAACCAGAAAGAAAAAGAGAACTATAGAATGGTCGCACTATATGAGAGATATAGGAAAAGCAAACAAATGGACAAGAAAAATTTCAAATTGCCAACAGAACTGAAGCATAGAGCAAGAGGGGGGAGGAGGTTAAAAATGGGGGGGGGCCCACAAGAGAAGATGGTTCACAGGTGATAAGGTGATTGGAGACCCTCAGGGTAGAAAATGATGTAATATATATTTAGATAGATAGATAGATAGATAGATAGATAGATAGATAGATAGATAGATCTGTGCAATTAATTTTAAAAAATCATAAAGACTCCATGGAAAAACTGATCAAAACAAAAACAGTGCAGTGAAGTGGCAAGTTATAAAGTCAATGCACAAAAATGTATAATGAACTTAAAGTAAAGAATTATGAAAATTGCCTTATTTAAAATCACACCAAAGTATCTAAAAATAAACCTAAGATAGTGGGCCACAGATGCTTAGGCTGTAGGTACACTATTGCAGTAACATTTGAAAAAGGGAGTAGGGTTCTATACTACCAAAATACAAACAACAGTGTAAATAAACATCTCAATTAAAAAAAATAAGACTTCAACAACAAGAAAAAATATAAAATTGTCCACTTTAAAAAGGGACAAAGTATTTGAACAAGCATTTTCATATACTGATATATTACTAACCAAGAAGAATGTTGAAAAATTGTCAAAATCACTAATAGAGAAAAATAAAACAAGAATGAGATATCATTCATACTCAGTAGAATAGTGACTGCTGAATGGATAATAATATATTTTGATAAGGATGTAGAGGAATTGGAAACCATGTGCACTGTTCATGGGATTATAAAATGGTGCAACCACTATTGAAAGTAGTATGCTGGCTCCTTGCAAATTTAAAACTGGAACTATCATGTTATGTAGCAATCTCACTTCTGGATACATATTCAAAAATCTGAGTGCCATGTTCAAATTTTTTTGGAAATGTTCATAGCAGAGTGTTAAAAAAAAAACGAAAACCCAGCGGTTAGAAGTAACCCAAATGTCTCAGTTCAAATTGATAAATGAGGAAACACATTGTGCTATATACCTACAATGAAGTATTATTCATTCTTTAAAAGAATTAAGCTTTATGTGGAGTTGGCTCAACCCAGTAATACCACTCCTGGGCAACCACCCTCTAAAGACAAAAACACTAATTTGAGAGGAAACTTGCACCCCCATGTTGGCTGAAGCATATTTACTATAGCTGAACTATGGGAAGAGTCTAAGTGCCTCAGAACAGAATCTGAAAAAAAATGTTTTAAACTGAAAACAACTATTAAGTATTTATGGAAATTGCAGTAATATCAAAATAGTAAATATTTGTGTTAACAGGGAAGAAAAGGAGAAAGTATATTTTTTGTTTAAAAAATGGATAAAACCTCCCAAATATGGAGAAAGGCATATATGAATAGTTTTTTAAAGTTTAAAGAAAAATTAGGACAAATGAACAAACAAAAAATCTAAAATAA
>PVHY01023798.1:0-20475 GCA_004024945.1 Uropsilus gracilis
AAATAAATAAATAAATAAATAAATAAATAAATAAATAAATAACTAGACTATGTAGCCACAAGGCTACAGTTAAAGTGCATAAATACCTCTCTTAGCTGGAGAGTTACTTCAAAGTTTTGTAAAGTCAACTTTGGCTCAGAGCTTAAATATCTTTTAACTATCCCCTTTGTGTTTTGCATAGTCTAATTTTATCCAATAGTTTTCTAAGATATTACATAACTTTTACCAATAATGGTAGCTTTTCCCCTCTAATTACAAGTGAACTTTAGATTTTGGGCATATATTGTTTTATCTATTTGCAATTAAGTGACGAATGTGAAGACTCTTCAAGTACCTTCAATATTCTGTCTTCTTCCAGCTTTGTTTGTTAGACAGCAAAATTTATTTTTCATTTGTTTGGTTTTCTTTTAGCTTCTCCATTCCTTGTTTTTCTTGTATTTTGCTGCTATTAATCTGGCCATTTTCATTAGTTTAATATTTTATAAAGTATCCAATTTTTGCAAGTTTTTTGATCTAGCCTTTATGACTCACTACTGAGACTTTTGTCATACTGTTTGTACTAGATATTTCAGCTTCGACCTTTACTCATGTTTAGTCTGTAGAGCTCAGTAGCTAAACTTATTTAGAATTTTCCTCAAAGGTCTCATTTTAAGCTGTTTATCAAAGGATATTAGATACCCTGGCCCTGTCATTATTTCTGGAATCTCATTCACCAGTATTTACTCTCACTTTAAAAATCTTTTGATCATCTCACTCAAAGGAGTAATGCTTGTAGCCTTACCTACATGGAATTGCATTTCCAGGAATTTCTTCAGTGAGATTCACTTGGCCCACTGAGTCTGTGCAATATCCCGTGTTGGTTTTGAGTCTCACCCCTTGGTTGGGCACTCAGAAGGCCCCTATAATATGTTTCCACTCCCAATACCTATATGTTGTTTATTTTACTAATCAAATAATTATTAACAATAATTATCAATCAAAATTTAAATAGCTTAATATTTATTAATCAAAATATAATCCATTTGCTCTTGTTCTTGTTCTTCCTCATCATATTCTAAATTTACATACTCTTGATGTATTTTTCTATGATTTTTTTCTACTTGCCATAAAAACCTACTACTCACCTCTTATTTTCCATAATGCCTATAATTCAAGGTGTTTGTGCCAAGAATAGTGAAGTAGAAGTAAAAAGCAAGGACACTTTCATGGAGGAAAAATCAAAATCACACCGCAGATTCACTTTTATTCAGACTTCCTCAGATGCATGGAAGCAGCACGACATACATTCAGTGTTATCTTCACCCCTAAAATATACATAAGCACATGGGCACACACCCCTATGGGTTTACACACACATTCCCCCCCACCCGCAATTCATGTCATTGCTTTGTATAATCCAGCCTTGAGTTCTTATTTCCTTTATTTTGTCATAAGATATAAGTCGATGTAGTAGTGTTCAAATGAGTAGACTGTAGGAATAAATAAGAACCATGCAAAAGCTGGGAAGAAAAGGGGCTTAAACACAGAAATAGCCTTCAGAGGCACCAATGGACGTGTGTGTGTGCGTGTGTGCGCGCGCACGCGCGCGCATATATCACTGCAAAGAGCAACTCTGGGGGCTGTTAATAAAGCACCTGTAAAAGTTCTCCATCTTTCCTTCCTTCACATTATCACACACTAGGCAAAAAAAAATAATCACATGCTTGTACTTAAGCTGATCCTTAAAGAATTCTGGAGTTTTCTCTAGCTAATAGCACATGGTTACAATCACTAGATGTAACAAAAACATAAAGCAAATGAAAATGGACATTTGTACTCTGAGATCACATCACAACCATTTCTGTTGAGTATGGTGTTATTAAATGTTTCTTTAGTGTGGGGCATTTTGTACCCAACTAACTCATCATAAGGGAACAGGTAACATTTATCACCAGACTGCTACTTACTTCCTCTGCTGTTAATTTCATACAGAGAGACTTTATAGAGTAGCTAAATAGTAGTTTGAATTTGATTAAATTTAGTTGCTGGTCAAATTATATTTCTGTCACTGATCATTTAGCTATAAATCCATTATTTGCTACTTACTTGGAATATATCTTGAAAGTTAGTGAGCCTTTTGGATCTATGAACTTCTGTTTTATTATTTCCATAGTAATATCTGGAAATTTGTGCTGTGTCTATATTTCTTGTCATCTACAGCTTTCATCACTTCTTGTTTTCATTGGTTTACTTGCTCCAGGATAGCGTATATGTTTATCCACAGTGAAGCCAAAATCATTGTTCTCAGTGGTTATTCTTTGTATTAACGTTAATGGTTTATAGATCACTAAAGACTTCCTTCTTTTTTTTTTCTGTGAAGTCAAACCATTAAACTTCTACTTTCATTTCATGTTTTTTGAATCCCATTGTTTTGCTGTGAAAGTTACTTGCATTGTTGTTCTCTGTCTTTGTTGTGTAGACTTCAGAAACCATATTTCTTATTAGCGACCTACAATGATCATAGCCTACAGATTTGGAGAAATGTCTTGCTTTTTTGTTGTTCTAGTCTGTCTCAGAGATAGAAAGCAATCTCTCTAATGCGTGATCCCATGAAGATTGACAGGCTCTTCTCACTCTTTTCCGATCTGTCATAACTGCTTCGGGCTCTGAGACCTAAGCCGAGGGAACGGCAGCTATACTCAGTTCTTCCTGCTAAATTCAGCTGCCAAGTGCCAAAGTCACTTCATTTCAAAGAAGTGGGGTGGCATGGACCTTTCTGTGCTAACATTGAGTTGGTGAGAATTCCTACCCCCAAGTGGCTAACAAGCTAGCCTCAGTCTGTGAAATGCTTGCTAGTGGCCCTCAAAGATAAGGAATTGAAAATAAGGCTTTTGAGATTTTTCATAGTTGCAGAGTCATTTTCTGTTGATGCTGATAATTGAAAGAAATTGTTCTCTATTTTAAAAAATAATGTATGCATAAATTATGTATAAAAATGTATATTTATATATATTTCACATCATTGCAATCCCCGGGGGGTCACCCACCACCTCCCCTACCTGGTTGCTCAAGCTGATCCCCCCTCCCCGTTGTGTACTTTCATTTGGTTTTCCATATATTAGTGAAACCATTTGATTTCTGTCTTTTTCTTTCTGACTTGTTTCTGCTAATATGATTTCTTCCAGGTACATCCATGTTACCATAAATTCATCAGATTTGTCATTTTTTAGTTGATGGGTAATACTCCATTGTGTATGTATACCACATCATCATCCATTTGTCTGTTTGGGGAGAGTTGGCTTGTTTCTATGACCTTGCAATTATAAATAGTGCTACAATAAATATCTGAGCACAGGTGTCCCTTTGTGCCCACATTGAGGTCTTCTTTGGGTAGATTCCCAGAAAAGTGATTGCTGAGTCAAATGGTCATTCCATTTTCACTAGTTTGAGGGTCCTCCATGCTGCTTTCCATAGTGGCTGGACCAGTTTACATTCCCACCAGCAGTGTAAGAGTGTTCCTTTTTCTCCACATCCAGACCAGCTGGATTGTTGCCTGTTTTTTTTTTTTTGTTTGTTTGTTTGTTTTTTGATATGGGCCATTCTTACTGGTGTAAGGTAATATCTCATTGTGGTTTTGTTTTGCATTTCTCTGATTGCTAGTGACGTTGAGCAATTTTTCATGTGCCTGTTGGCCTTTTGTATTTCCTCTTTGAAAAAGTGTCTTTATATTTCTTCTCCCCATTTTTTGATGGGTTTATTGTTTTGTTTTTGTTTAATTGTGTAAGTTCCTTGTGGATCTTCATTTTAAACCCTTATCTCTCTTGTGGAGGGTAAAATTTTTTTCCCATTTGGTTGGGCTTCTTTTAGTTTTTTCTGTTGTCTCTTTTCCTGTACAGAAAATTCTTAGTTTGATGTAGTCCCATCTGTTTATGTTTTCCTTCATTATTTTTTTTGCCATCTGTAGATGTTTCCAGAAAGGAATTTCTGAATTGTAATTCATGGAGGGTTTTCCCCAAGTTTTCCTCTGTGTATATGTTCTCTTTCTCTATTTTGGATAATGGGATGTTAGCTTAGTTTTCCAAGTAATTGTGTTTCATTAACAATTTTAAGAAATTTCAGTCTAAAGTGGATTAGAAATTAGAAAATTACTTGGCTGGTTCTTCACAAAAGATAAGTGAGAAAAACAGACAATCCATCAGTTAGCTTTGGCTTCATGAATTCAGTGACCAACACTGTTAGGTGGGCCCTTTATTATATTCTCTTATAGTTTCTAAGCCATTAGAGGAAGAGAAAGGCAATTGAAAACAATAGGAAGGGGGGATAACTCAAATCTGCCTGACTCAAAAGAAACTCAATGGGTTTGATGAATTGTGTCAGCTTTTTATATTGGACATGGTAAGAAGCTACAACTCCAGTGTCACTGTTGGGGTTGTCCCATCTCTAAGCCAGCTAAAGATGTGTCTTTGGTCAGTGCTTTTGAACTTGACTGAGGGTGACTTAACGAATGGACCTTTTTATGTAACCGCACTGGAATTGCATTTTGTTGCCTTCTCCTGCCTGGAAATTTGACACATTTCCTACTGTAATTTTTTTCAGGTATTTTCTTAATTTTTATGTATTTTTTTGGCTCCGTTAATATTTTATAAAGACCACACGAAGGGTCCTATAGCCTGTTAATCTGCTGCATTAGTTTCACAGATGTTTCTCTGAAGCAATTTCTAAAGGATACAACTTTCTTTTCCTTTAGTCATGGGGGAAAAATGTGCACCTATGTACTATCTTTATGCACATGCTCAAAGAGATACTTTGAAGTTATAGAACAGAAGAAACTTTTCTTGAGAGAGATTTCTTACCCCGAGACAGGCCTGTTAAGCAGAGCTAATGATCTATTGATTGATGGGAACTGAGCTTGGGTTATCTTCTTTTCCTTCCTTCAGCTACGGTCTTAGTCTGACACTTTGGGCCATTTAGTATTGAATTTCTGCTTCGAAGCAGAATTCTACCCTATAATAGTCATTTCAATTATATTTATCTGATGCAGATAAGACACAGACCTTGTTGGATCATGGTCTTTGTCATCCATAATAATCCTCAGAATCAGCCAACTTCAGCAATAGATGACCTTATCCATGACGATTTAACTTGAGTCTATTCTCTTGCATTTTACAAAGATTATGAACCTTTTCTGAGTGTAAATAAAACTTTCCCTGAAGACATTCCTATAGTTACAAAACATGCCAAGTAAATGCTCCCATCAGCCAGGGCTTAGCGGCAATCAGATGTGAAAGGACTGAATCCGGAAATGCTAGGCATGTGGAAGTAGATTGCCCAGCCTGCCCTAGCATTTTTCCAGGATCAAGAGTCTCTTTTTCACCTCTGCTCTAACAGCATTCAGTCTACCTGTAACTCTTGCTCCCAAAGATTCACCTAAATATTAAACAAAGCATCAATAACCTTAAGTGATATCTTATACCGTGAATGTGTCAAATTTACCAACCTGCTTTTCTAAAAATAGATTTATTTTTTTTTACTTCTGAGGAGTTTTTCAGCATTTTAAATATCCTCAGCATTTCCCTCCTCCCTGACCTACTGTACCTCCTGATATTCCTTGCTGGACACTGCATTATATAGCCACCCCTGCTTAACCCACGGGGAGGTGGAGTGAACTTTCAGTTTTTCTAGAACATGCAACAAGAAGAGGTAGATGCTAAAAAGAATAAATTAAAGACAGCTTTTCTACCCAGATTGAATACATTCATTGCTTATGGGTGTATATAATTTTAAGTTAAAAAAAAGAAAAACTAACTAAAATTTACCTTAAAGGAAAGACTTAAACTGATTGCATCCTCATTTGGATATTACTCATCTCTGTCCAAACATTATTTGAAAAGCAAATAAACTGACAGCCCCAAAAACTTCTTATTTTAATAATATTAGTGGGTATTAAGTTCAGATTTGACTCGTGTGGTACTTTCATTTAATTCTCTTCAGGTGCTATGTAAAAATCTGCCTCTGCTATAAAGCTCACATTATTGCTAAATAAAATTATAGTGAAGAAAGAGAGGTAAACTGAGAGAAACTTCTTATGGGATGATTATTTCAATTTAAAATCAACCCCTTCCTTTTCGGGTAATATGGGATCTGGAAAACTCTGAAACAGAATCCCAATATGAATGAACCACCAAGAGCCTTATGTGTTTGGAAAAAAGAGGAACGGAAGCTTCTGAGCTTGCCAGGAAAGTTCCCTGGGATGTTTTAATTTAAAAAGGCATGCTTGGTGCATATGAATGAGCAGGCTACTGTTCCTTGGCAGCCATCAAGTCTGTCAGTTTGAACCTCAGCTGTGTGTTGACATCAGGGATGGAAGCTATTGTCCTTGAGAGTTGCCTGCCATTGAAATCAACTGGGTCACAGATTCAATGCCTCAGCAGTGCTGTTTCTGTAGCTCAGTAGGGTTTTCCAGGAGGTGTGGAGTCCTGGGGTCTTTGTGTTCCTGTCTCATCAAAGCACATCCCTGTGGCTGGCACTGTTAGGCTTCACTTGCTGGCCACTGCCACCTGACATGCTGTCATGGCCCTGTTCTCTAACTTCACTCAGTCCTCACGATCCTGGGCAAACTTTTTTAAAAAGCTCCCCACCCCTCAAAGGTGATCATGTGAATTTTCTGGCAGTCCTATGATAAGAATTGACTTGATGTATTATTTATAGTCTGAGGTGAATCATCTCTGTATCTTCATGAATATGCCTTGGTTTGTTGGTTTTTAATTTGACATGAACTTAACATATATCTAGGTTCCTTCTGTATTGTAAGGAACTTGGTGGCCAAAGGATCACTGGAATGTCTGCATATCGGAATGTATCAGACTGTCTTAGAGTCAATTGCTGTGCTATTTGAATTCAGACAATATGCACACTTCTGATTTGAACCACTTCAGCACCTAGTCTGGACAGATATCCACTGACAGGTGAATAAATTGGTGTCTGAATCTACAAAACTTATTATAGCCTTATATTTCTATCTTAAAAGCATATTTTATTTTTTTAAAGAGAACATGGATATTTTACTTTCTATTTTAAACTGTTCCATAGTTTTCTTCCTTGTTGTGATATGCATACATTAATAATTCAAAAGATCACAGTTTGTAAGAATATAATTTCATCCTAAAGTGGTAAGTATAAGACCTTGTAAATAAAATTCCAGAAAAGCTGTCCAAACTTTGCTAATTGATTACAATATTCTGCAACCAGTCTCCACCTCTCATCTTGGCTAAACCAAACTAAAAGTTCATGAAAGTACAATGATATAGTTTTCATTTAACCAAAAAGTAAACAAAATGCTAAATATGTATTAAATTTATAGATCTAGAGGCAGTTTCACCTCTACAATGTCAAAATAATTGTTCAATTAAGAAAAAAATATCTATTGGGTGTTTCAAGTCCAGAAAGTGGGATGAAATTTGAATTGATTGAGTCACTAATGTTTGGGAAATGATTTTTGACTTCTCTGGCAATACAGTCTGCTAACCAAGAGCAACATGGGGCTATCTACAATCCCCAAAGAAGAAAGCACAATGTTTATAGCTTTATTTTCCCCACAGAAATGAAGCCGTATATATTTAGTGCTTGGTTGCTATGAGGAGTTTGTGGGTCTTATTTAATTGAAAAGGTACTTAAAATCACTTGAGGTTCTCAATAAGAACACCAATATCAAGCTGTCATTTTTGACAGCACTTCATTGTGAAACAGTGTAATTTCCACCAGAGTTGTTAGGAGAAAATCTCCCTTGCAGTAAGTGTCAGCTGAAAGATTACCTCTCCCCAGTCGTATTTGACAAGTAGGAAAAAGTGAACCTCAGCGAGGGAAAACTTACTTCAAGACTGCTGCTTAGTAGTGACGAGAATGAGAATCCCAATTTGCAGACTCCCCATGCTCTTCCTCTGTGTTAAAGAGCCATCAGCCACAAGTCCAACATTGTAACCTGTAAAGATTAGGATGGTCCTTGGAATAATGAAATATTTACGGGACTAGAATTTGTAAAAGCTTTATGCTAATTAACAAATACATTGTAGAAAACTTTCATTTGTTGCTTATTATGTTCAGGCTCTCTGAAGGAAAGACCCTCTCCTATATTTTTTAATAGGTCACTTTTATGGAAGTGACATTGGTTTCCAATGCTGTGTATGGTTTGGTGTAGGTTCAGGTATAGGTTACCACACTTTGTCCTTGACCAGAGCTCCCATAATCCTCCATAATCTGTTGGGGCCCTCCCACATTCACTCCAACCTCCCCTTCCTCTCCTGACTTGTCTAATGGAGACTTGTCTTGAGATTTGAGAATAATGACAGAACATACCTAAAATATTCACTACACACTCCACATCAGCAGAATCTTTTTTAGTGCCTTGAGTCTTATGTATAATTATAGCTAAAATATCTTTTCGAATGTGACATATTTTACTTGGGGAGCCCTCTGAGTTGTGAAGTTTTGTTCAAATTACACATTGCCTGGTATGGGAGCGTCCCCTGTACATTTGGTGACTGAAAGGATGGCAAGGAAGGAGGGAAATAGAAGCCAGGCCAAGTAGTATTAAGAAGAGTTTATTGCTGTGAACTCCTGGGCAAAGTTCACTAACCCAGGGTGGAGGTGTTAGTGAAGTTGTGCACATGTGGAGTTGATGTTCTCTTTTATAGGGTCAGGGACATGGGAGGTAGGTTTTACTGGTGCGGCAGGCAAGGTTAGCTGGTAGGTAAGGTCCTTGCTGGGTGAGGTGGGCAAGGTTGACAGCAACTTCAGTTGTAACCAGAGGGTAATATTTAGGTTGAGTGGTATCCATAGAAATTTATCCAGCATTCTTAGTCCTCTCACAGGTGGAGGATCTCAGTGTCCTTAATCTGACCTTACAGTGACCAGGGGTGTCAGGTGTGAAGTGTATGAGAGTCAAGGATACATATGGAACAGAAGGACATAGGAGGGAGAGAAGTAGATGTTTTATTATTTTTTTAATGCAATCTCATTCTATCTCTGATTGTGCATAGCCGGATTGTGGCTATCCCATGGACCATACATTCTTATATTCAACGTTAAGAAGACATTTTTTTGATAGTCATCACTTTAAAAATATTTTTCAAATTCAACCAGGAACAAATAACAGTGGAAATAAATCCTTAGATATGTCCACTGCTAAAATCTTCACTTTAGTTATTTTCCTCTAGGTATGATGATTTTCCTCCAGTAACAACTGCAAATTAACTTTAGTATGAAAAATTTAGTGATTGTTGCTATAGACATCAACTAGCTTGCCCACAGTAACAACAGTAATAAATTGACTAGTTTTTTAAATCATCATGAGCAGTTTAAATTAATCTTAACATATCAAGAAAAGGGACCATATAATTACCAGGCAAAATTAGGGTTCTCTAAGTCCACTGTCAACTGGAATTTAATTTTCATGGAAACCAGAACTGACTTGACATCAGTATGAAATTATATTGCCTTTGTCTTAATTGTAGTGCTCAATCCTGTAGAGGAACCGAACATAAATTTCCCCCTATAGCTCTATGTATACAGTATGTTAAGTTCCACTAATAGGTCACCAAAATAACCTGCTTGTCTTTTCAAAAAACAAAACACTAACCTGTTAAGTGTTATCAATAACAGAAAGTAGATGATCCTGGGTGATAACTTGTATGATGTTATATGTGGTTTTAAGAGAGGGATTTCTTGTTGGGTGGCCCCTGAATAGAACTAGGACTATTTGACATGCAATAGTTTAGAATGGTGGACACAAGAAAAATGAGTTTATAGCAAACTTGGAAAATGAAAGTGTTGTTGGAAAAGCTCAGTTGCAAAACCTAACAAACAGGGTTATTATGGTTATTATCCTGATAAGAAACTAATTGAACCAGTTATAGACACAGATTTTCAGAAACTTCTGAATTAAAATAATAGTTATTTGTGAATGTGCTTTCCTGGGAGAGATCCTCCATTACTATTAATAGTAAATTTATGAACCCAGAGAGAAAAGTTTCATGGCTGCGTATTGTTTCAGTTTTCAAGTAATTATCATGTAATTATTATTCAGATTTCTGTCATTAAATTTCAAGTTCTATTTTCTAATTATCTAATTATCATGTACTAGTTCTCCTGTCTAAAGACCCTTTCTAGTAAGATCTATACCAGCTATGATCTGAACCATTTTAAGCACAGGGAAGCTTGAGGACATCACTGTAGCTGCACACAGAACTTGCTCTAATTACACTTACAACCTTATCCATGGACCAGTGTCATCAAATTCCAAACAGGTTAAAGAATGAGGACTTTTATCATCCTATTAGATTCTTTCAGTCTCTAGGAGTGCTTGGATCAGAGTTTAAAAAATTCAAGGGGATTTATTTACCCCAGACTAACAATCTGGAGAGACGTAGAGGGCAGACTAGGAAATAGGTATGATCAGCATCTTCAGTTTTCATTTGAAGCAGTGAGCAGCAGCACCTCAACTAGCCCAAAACTCAGTGTCAGGTACAGCCCTACCTGGAGTGACTCACACAAGTTTGTTTGAAGGGTGACAAATAGCTGTGACCCCTTCTCTTTCCTCCTGCTCTCTACTCATAGTTAGAGTGAGGTATTAGGTTCTTCTTGGCATAGCAAGAGCGTTCAAAAACTTACTTGCTGCTTTTTTTTTCAGTTTTGGTTAGAATTCGAATATCTTCACAAAAGCAAAACAAATATCCCTCCTGACTCTTTATTTTTGTGCAGTTTACAATGCACAGTTTCTTCTCGGTTTCTTTCCATGACCTGAAAAACCATGAAGGGAGAACATATTTTTCTTAAATCTTGTTAGCATTTTTGCTTATGTTGTGTCATATAGGTAGCCAGTCTTCCAGCAATTAAAATACACACAACACTGTATTTATGCACTGAAAAGGAATGGAAAGTTCGATGCTTTTAAATTGAATATGTTGGTATGTCCTGCCTTTCCCTAAACCTCTCTCTCTCTCATATTTAGCTTCATAATCTAATATTTGTCTTGGTTTTTTATTCTGCATATGTGAGCATTATCACTTTGGAACTTTTAAGTTCTAATTTCCAAAATTGGTTATTAAGATCAGAAAAGTGTATGTATGGAAAAATGAGTTATACCCTAAATTCATACCTTCCTCCCCCCCTACCCCCCCACCCAAATTTTGGTAGCAGAATTAAACAGATTTTTATGCTGGGAAAAGAAACCACCATAATTCATTATAAATGAATTTACAATGAAAAAATGTAGATTTTTATGCCATTGCTTGTCTAACAACCGCATCTATGTATTTTATATAGTGTTTTATTTCCTGTGCACAGTAGCGTTGTTTCCAGGCTTTATGTTGTTTTATTTTTAACTATTTGTGGCAGAATGGAAGCAACTTAGCTGGACTGGAAGAATGTATGATTTAATATATCTGAATCTCAAGTTTTCAGCTCCATTACTTATCAGGAAATTGAACTCAAAAACGCTGTCGTAATGACTTCAACATCACATTTTCACATCTGGCAAATGGGTAAAAGCATCTACTGAATTCCTGATCATTGCTGAAGTTAAAAATAAGGCCATATTAGTACCTTTCCTCTGTCTTGTGAATCTAGTCGCTTTTCCAATGTTGGGTATGCAGTTGGTTCTCACTTAAGGTCCAAAAGACAGAAAACATGATGTCTGAGACTCACAGACTTGGAAACTTTCCCATGATCCTGGGGTGAGTGTCAGAAGTATCAGAATTTTTATCTGTGGCTCCCACATTTGATGGGTGTTGAAGGTGAGGTCTAGAAAATTCACTGGGTCAGTGACAACACTAGAATCAGAACCGGCCTCTGATGCTTAGGTTAGTGACTTATATTCACGGCATAACGATGCAGTCTCTGAAAGTTGTGTTTTAGTTTGCAAGTCATTATGATGTAATTAGAAACAATTCAGATGAAACATTTTTTGGATCATTAAGTAAATTCCAAATGGGCTGACATCTATGCTGTAGCAGCGTGTGTTAACATTTGGCATGTAGGAAATGAAGGTTCTGTCAGGCATTGCCATATTTAAGTCACCTATGCCACATGCATTTGTTGAGTGTCCTTAGCAGTGTGTGTGTGTGGGGGGGGGCAGGGATACCCACAGGATACTCTGTGCTGGACTGATACATGACAAATGACTTCAGCACATCTTAGTAAAAGCCCTGGAAGAGGTGAGGAGGGAGTAGACTCAGAATACAAAAGAGAAATAGACACAATCCCATGGACAGAGCAAAGGGTATTTCAGTTGGAAAGGGAGGTAGTAGGGGCTAAGAGCGAAGAGTCCATGGTGTAAATATTGAATTAGCCACTTAATTCTGGTGGACTAGAGCTTAGTCTTTCTGTGACCCCAGAGGGAAACATAAAGCCAGCCAGATACATGGAGGTTGGTGCTGGGAGAGGGCTCAATACCCCTTCTCAAGGAGTTGACCTCAGCTATGTGACTTGTCATATTTCAGCATATATTTTCACAGTGAAGTCATAGAAAATGACTACTAAGTTATCTAACAGCAATTCAGAACAGTTATGCAATAGTTGTTAACATATTCAACAAATGTTTATTATGCAGTTAGTTGGTAATTTGAGCAAAATTTCTTCACAATTTTTAGGGCTCATAGGGGAAAAAATACTGATTTGAGGAGAGCAGAACAGTTACTCAGAAATTAACCTTTGACCTAAGGTATGACCATATATTCACGCTTGTCAGACAAACATTTATGTATGATTAAAATGTCCATTATTTAATACAACTAGGGAAGAATGCTTGCTTTTTAATTATTATTATTGAGACATGAGAGCAAAAACACTTTCTGTTTTCATTTGGGTTTGGGGAATAGGGATCATCTTTGCAAATATCCCCTCGATGTGGCAAGAATGTCCCAGAAATAATAAGCAGGTGTGATACAGGGGGCCGGTGGGGTGACACAAATACTGTCCCCTTGAGTCTGCTTTGCAGTGGAATTTTCTCATTTTCTACTCTGCAGAGAAGATTATAAAATCCAACTTCATGACATTATTTTAATTAATATTCTTTTCTTGTACTTAGCTAAAAGTGGCACCCATGAGTTTGTTGCCCTAAGGAAAGAAGGAAAGACATTGGAGAAGTAATGACTTCATTGTTTAGTAGAAAGGTAACTGAAAAACTGAGCTGTTTACATAAAAATGAGCAGTACAAGAGAAGAAAAACATTAAGTAGTAATAAAAGCCAAGATACATCTGTTCTTTATTTTTTCTTTGGAGTGTTTTTTCCCAACCAGTTTCAAGAAATAGAAAATCTTCCAGTGCCTTTATTCCCTCTGAAGAGGACCTTGACTGGCAATATGGAGAAATGCTAATGTAAAGTAAAACACAATAACCTGGGCTTCAGAAATATTTAGCAGCCTGAGATGGTAGCCTAAGTGCTCTGTCTTTGAGTCTGGTTATAGATTAATAGAGAAATTCCAGGAAGCCTAGGTCGCATTGGTTTACAACTTTGTGTTTTAGAGGTATAGGATCCTCCCTTCAGATGCTACTGTTACCACGCTCTCCACCAAAGCACCCATCTATCATCCACCATTGAGCTCCCTTTCTTTGCTATTTTTCCTCCCTTCCCCCAGCCCTGGCCACCTCAGTTCGATTTCTGTAATTATTGCTATAGCTTTGTCTGACCCTTTGTCTAGTTTTTCTATTGTCCACATATAAGTGAAATAATCTGATATTTGTCTCTCCCCTCACTTATTTTGCTTAGTATAATCCAGTTCCACCCATGTTATTGCAATTGGCAAATGCTTATCTTTTTAATAGCTGAATAGTATTCCATCATGTATATATGTCACATCTTTATTCACTTATCTATTTTGGGGTATCTAGGTCATCTACATAGCATAGCTACTGTAATTACTGCTGCAGTGAATGTAGGAGTGCAGGTTTCCTTTCAAATTAGTGTTTTCAGGTTATTTGGGTAGATACCTAGGAGTGGAATTCCTGGGTCATATAGTTGATCCACTTTTAAACTTTGGAGAAGCTTTCATACACTTTTCCATAGAGACTGGATCACTTTAGACTCATACCAACAGTGTAAAGTATTTCCTTTTCACACCCTTGCCAACACCTGTTGTTTCTTATCTTTCTGATATGAGTCATTCTCACAGGAGAGATGTGGTATCTTATTGTGGTTTTGATTCTGCATTTCCCTGATTAGTGGTGATGAACATTTTTCCCTTTGCCTGATGTCCATCTGAGTGTATTTTTTGAATTGTTTTGTTGTTGTTGAATTCTAAGAGTTCTTTGTAGATCTTAGATATCAACCTCTTGTCAGATGTATTTTTTCTCATTCTCTAGGCTGATGAGTTTGATTGAACTGCATCAATATATGAAAATAGCATATGATCTAGAATTATTTTCAATAAATCATTCAAGATTATCTATTTGAATGGAAGGGGACCTCCTTTTCTCTGTATTATGTGGGCTTGACTGCCATGGAAGAATGCTATTGATTCCCTAGTCTTGTTTGTTTTGTTGTCCTGCTTCATCATCAGATCCTTTGTATCACACCTTTTGCTTCTAGACATCTGGTTCTGGTTCTGGCAGTTGGAGCAGAGGAACCTACTATCCTTGAAAATGCATAGCAGGAAGTTTTGAGACAGAAGCTATAGAAAGCAAAAGAATCTTCCAGTCATTCTCCAGCAGAATGGAGAGAGGATGACCTAGTTTCCTTTACTACTGAGTCAGCACATCAGAGCTGCAGTGATTCTGCTATTTACAAAACCTTCCTCTCTTTCATCCCAGACTCACCTGAAACAATCTGCCTCATAGAGTTGTAAGGATAATGAGACCACATATTATGAAAGTACTGTCTGAAACTACACACTCTGTTGATACATTACTACCAAGGGTGAAAAATACATAAAAGTATACTCAGAGGGATCCTTCCAAGGAAGATGTGTGGGAAAGGCTTGACAGTTCAACATAAACAAAAGTGAGCAAAGTTATGTATTGTCCAAAGGTAAGAAGGGAACCAGTGATTGAACAGAAAAGAGTTCAGATTCACCTTTAGTTTTACTCTTTGGAACTCTTGGGGGAGGTAGTCAAAAAACATGACCACTGAATTGCATGCTCTATCCTGGACAAGCAAAAGCTTTTTATCTCTTTTCATAGAAGCATGCATCCCCAAAAGCTCCATGGATGCATGTGTATGTGCAACAGGCATGCATGTATATTGAATATATCATGTGTTGCTGAGGGTATCTGCATTGCATACATGGCTGGATACTTTCAAAGACTATATGGAACTGACATTTGATGAGAGATGTATTAGGAAAATTTCTCATCATCTCTTTGCCAAAGACAGTCTACAAAGAAAACGCCCTAGTTTATGAAAACTCTTCCTTACCAGCCTAAATTGTCTGTTTTCTCCTCTGCATACTGGGGCCAGGGTCAGATGCCACTTGGAAAGCAACAAAGTATCACCACATTTTTTAATGAGTGATGGATCCATCTGACTTTAGCCCTCCAGGGTGGTTCTGTGTTAGGCAAATCTGCCCTCCCCACCTAGCAGCATCTTAGCTCCACAAAATTCAAGGTGCTGGTGTTGCTTCAACACATCAACAATTTCTGTGGTAATTTTTAAAGCAAGTTTAATTTTCTAAAGTTGCAGAGGTCTGGAAAAATGATTTCATACCTCTTTTGAACATGAAATATTTATGATTTTCTAAATGTGCCCCTTTCGTGTTTCCTGGCCACATGTAAAGCAGTTGCTGGATGGAAACAAGTTCCTGCTTGAGTCTGTGAAAGCACCATTGTCCTGGAATTGCCCATCAGGACCAGTCAGTGCCAGCTTTCTGAGGCTTGGTGCCATGCAGTCTTGGAAACCTGCTCTTTAAACCTAGAGGCTTGTGTGGAGGAAAAAAAAAGCAAAAAACCTCTAACCTGTATATTTTGGAAACTAGAAGGGAAAGGGAGGGTGAAAAGAGGGAAAAGTTATAGTTTAAAAAAAAATGGCGAGAACATCAGTTGTGATTTTGATTCCTGTCAGTTTGGCTAATGTCTCAAATTTTGAGAAACACGCAGTGGAAACTTTTTAAAAATCAGTCATGAGAAATGAAAGAAGAGGAAATGGTTATCTACAAAGTGTGAAGCACATTTTCCTTGGTGCTGAATTTTAGCCTGGAATGAATTTTTATGACCACATTATAAACCTCTGAAAATAGAGTTTAGTGGAAGTGCCGAAAAATACCTTAAATATATTTTACTGGCAAATATGCTCCTGGAATGATTTTTGTAAAGGTAAAGATATTAATTTTATGCAATCCATATGCATGTGTGTTTTAAAACATTTGAGGGGGTTACTTATTTGCTAGCATAACTAGCACATAATCAAAGATGGAACAGGGTGATTTGAAGAGTTTTTCAAGAAGAAATTACACATGCTGTCTGTCAAAGATTCTACATAATTCATTTCATTCTAATACTGTGATGCATTTAGCTCCTTACAATTTCAGCATCAGGGAGGAGAGATCCATCTGGTATGACTCCAGAATTTCCTCCTTGGAGACTAATACCTATTTCATTTCTGATGAGAGTATTCAATCAAAGTTTGGAAAA
The DNA here is from genome assembly GCA_004024945.1 of Uropsilus gracilis. Classification (NCBI taxonomy): domain Eukaryota; kingdom Metazoa; phylum Chordata; class Mammalia; order Eulipotyphla; family Talpidae; genus Uropsilus; species Uropsilus gracilis. Next base: position 16,597 of record PVHY01023798.1, read on the forward strand.
AAAAAATCTCTTTTCCCATCAGGACATATTTGATTCTAAATCCAACAACTGATTTGAGAATTTAGAAACAACACTAAACAATATCCTCCTTGCTGAGTAATATTTGAAAGACTAATAAAAAGTTATGATCTGTATATGAAGTATTTTAACACAGAACTCTCTGTTTGCAGGCATAGACTTACAATAAAGTTTAATTAAATTTTAAAGAAAAACAGTAACTCCCATAACGGATGTCAAATTTTCCTCTATGCTAAGGCAGTTTAGCCTCATTTGGCCACATCAGCATGGGGAAAAGCCTCCAACCTTTCTGCTCATCTCTTCTTTTGCTAGAAATGCCAATTGAGAAAAATATAGTCCATGAGAAAATGGTAAACACGTTTTGGAAACAGATTTCAATTTTGAGCATTTCTGAATTTGAATGCAAAAGAAAGGAAAGAAGAAAGAAGAAGGAAGGAATTAAAAGACAGAGAATAAGGAAAGGAAAACACTCTATATTGAAGATGGGATATAAAAAAACAAACAGACAAAAGAAACTTAAAAATTAACAAACTGATAACTGAACTGAAGCATGAAGAAAAGGAGAGGGAGGGAGGGGGGAATTTAAAGGAGAGAAGAGCACAGGTGAATAGAATGATGGTTTATGGGAGATATGGTGGTGGGAGAAATTGGGGGTGCACAGCAATGTAAGAAATATATATATATATGTATATAAAATCAATAAAAATAAAATTTTAAAAAGGTGGGAAAGTGTGTCTAAGTAGAGACTTTTTGGAAAAAGAACAGGGAATTCCTTTGGTAGAGGTCTCTAATAATCCGGCCCCAGGTGACTTTGACATCACCATTCCATATCCTATTTTCTGTTTGCCCTGGGACCCCACTTCAGGAGGCATCATGGTACAGTGAGGTGTGAAGAAGCCAAGTGACTTAGATGCTTTAATGTCTTAGCAGCTATGGAAAGGAGTCTACTAATTTCATGAGGTAAGACTTAGTAAGGGAAGATGGTATCATCTTCAAGTATTATTGAAAGTAGGATTCATTTGGGATGGTTCTGTGTGGGGAATGAGCTTACAGTAACAAATTGTCCCTTGATGAGTGAAGTTGGTGTGAGAAATTGATGTGGAGAGAAGATGTCTACTTCTGGCTTATTAAAGTTGCTTGACAATGCCTATGATTTTTGTTACAAAACTTGTTGTTGCTCTACCCATATATACAAGCTATAAGTAGGAACCCCTTCTGTTGTGGGCATTGGGAATGACAGCAATTCTGTTGAACTTTGGTGCTTCCAAAACAGTTTAGTGCCCGGGGCCTATTGTGTTCTCTGTAGGAAAGCCACTAGTGAGATTTAATATCCAGGAGGAACAAGATACCAATTAGAACAGAATCTGTGGGGGATGGAAGCCTGGGCATTAGTAGTATTTTGCCTAGGTGATTCTAATATACAATATCAAGATACACCATACCAGGTTTTAAATAAAACCATATACCTTACTTAGAAAAAATTTAATGTGGAATTGTCTAGAAATAGCTCATCCCTAATTTGGGGTCAATGCAAAGAAATGAATATTTGGAAATACATATCAGCAGTGGCTTTCTTGCACAGATGATACATTCTTCCCATAAATTAAGCCAACAGTATTGCAGTCAGTCATATGTTGGTCTAGTTTTTGGGTTTGGCCAAAAAGGATTTGAGCCCTCACGGATGACTTTGAGGTGATCCAGGCTTTAGTGGGAAAAATAACTGTGGATGTGGTAGGGAACAGGAGCACTGGAGCTAGGAGAGAACCTGAGGACTTGAGTAACTTGCTGCAAACTCATGATAAAACTTGCACTTGTGAGGGGCTGTTTCTTGTGAGGGAACAAAAAAAGGAATGTCTTCCTATGCCTTCTACTCCTATTGAAGAGTCTGAGAACATTGTTGAAAGCACAGTCAAGGATGAGAGTATTATACAACCTTAGTAGAATGGCGCATGAAGTAAGTTGATAAAGCATTGGCAGGGTTTGAAAGAGCTGGCCCCAGTGTTGAAAGAAGTACTTCTGTGGGCAGCTAAAATACTCTCAAGCAGCTTTGAATGTTGCAGAGAAAGCTTTCATAATGGGAAAAGTAAGTCTGTACTACAAACTCAATTGTTTCATATTTTCAGAAATGTCTATGACCACCTGGCTTTCAGAATCCACCACACTGAGGTCATCTATCTGCAGTCAACCCTCCTCCCCCCACCATCTCAATAAAAAATACAGTTCACTCATTATCAGATGATATTAATATTTTTTATCAATAAAGTATTTTTAAATCAGAGAGTTTGTGTAATTTTAGTCACAGATATTGCATAACTACAGTAGTCTATGACTATATAATATATAGACTATAGTCTAGTACAAATGTATGTGCTGGGGAATCAAAAAAAATCACTTTATTATAGTGACCTAGAATGAAATTGGCAATACGTTTGAGTTATACCTGTGATCACAAAGTGTTGTAATATGACAGAGCACACTGTCTTGTTTGCAAGCACCAATATTATGAGGCGAGATGGGCTCCTAAAACAGAACTGCAGACTGATGAATATGTAATGTAACTGAAAGATAATGCAGAAAGTGTTAACCAATGAGAATATCCATAATGAAGCTGTTGGGAGACAAGATGGCGATGTGTAGTGATGTGACTATAATGAAGATACTGCAGTGATAATGAATGAGCAAGTTAGGAAATGGGTATATGTCTTAGTTTAGGAACAAGTTGTCCCAATCCCTAGGCCCCAAGCCCAGTTGTCCCCAGATTACTTATCAGTATGAACAAGGAACAGTGGATTAGAACCAGTAGGTTTCCCCCACCCCACACCTCAGGTGTTGCAAGTTCATGTATCAATCTGATTGTAAACAATCAGAATGTTCAGGAAACTGACACAATAATACAGTGCCCCAGAGTGAACCAAAGCTTGTTTCAGGAAAGAAGACCCGGTAACTTGGGAGATTCAGTGGAACTTGGTAGCCTAGGAGATCCCATGGGCCCCAACCAATCAGTGAGAAACGCAACACTGAGACACCTAATGGTCAACCCCTACTCCTTCCATACTACTTCCTATAAATACCTGTTTCTCTGGGTCGGAGCACATGGCCAGTAAGAAGGAGGAGGCACTGAAAGGATACAAACATGTGTGAATTGGCTGCCTGCAACAGAGATACACCTGGAAGACTAAGGACAAGCCACTGTGTCCCAGGAAAATACGTCTATACCTGGCAGAAGAACATCACTCCAGGAAAGAAAAGAAAGAATCCCATAGACTAAACTTGACCAATAACTGGCAGTGAAAGAAAAGATGGAGTGATCAGGGGGTTGGGGTGGGGGACAAGGAGAAGGGAAGGAGGGGGAGAACACCCAAAATACAAGAAAAAAAGAAATGTAAAGGAAACATACCAATAAAATCAGAGGGATGCAAATGAAAATAAATAAATAAATGAATGAATGAATACATATATAAATAAATAAACATTTCTTGCCCCCTCAGTGGCTGATGGTTCAGAATCCCTCTCTGCTCATAGAGCTTCCTTATCTCTTGCTTTGCTACCCAAGTCTGGTCTTGAATGCTTTCCTCCCTGAGACAAGAACAGAGAGAGCTCTGGGGGTAACCAGGCTCCCTGGTCCAATGCATATGATTTGTAGCCATGTGCAAGACTGCAATATTTTTCAAAAGTCAGAAAACTCTCTTCCTTCTTCGTGGCATTAGCGTGCACCCTGCTCTCCTCTCGCCCAGATAATAGCACTTGCTACTGGACCTGGGTAATGAGTAGGGATTTTTGTGTGAGGAAGCAGATTCCCAGTGGAATTTCTTTGAACTACAGAAACCCTGCTACTTGCTGTGTCTTTCTGGTTTTTACCAG
>PVHY01023799.1:0-20472 GCA_004024945.1 Uropsilus gracilis
AGGAAGCTGGCGCCTTGTCTGCCCTATGCAGTGAGGCTGATCAGCTGCCTAAGCCACTGTCAATGCCGGGTGGTTCCCCAAACTGAGAACGTGAGCAAATGAACCAAAGCCACAGGCCGACAGGGTCCAGCTCCATCTAAGGAAAACTCACCTACCAGCCAGAGTGGTTGGTGAGTGAGACAGAGTTTTCTGAAAGAAACACAAGAAACTGCTAGCAGGGGTTACCTCTAGCAGGTAACTGTAGTGTTCCCTTTGAAATCTCCACTGTGTACGATTTGGAGATGTTTTCATGGAAGGGTACAGTTGCTTACAGAAAGAAGAGGAGGCTGAGGCAAGCCAAAATTGCCAAACTGCTTGAGGTCTCCATAAGCAGGGGTGGGAGGGATAAGGGCAGGAGAGTGTCTCTTTTTGCTGTGATTTGGATCTTTCCACTTTTTGTGCATGAGTCACTTAGGATCATACACAGATATGAATCATACACCCATTCCTGCAATGATGACAGTCCCTAGCAGGGAAATTGGGATGCTGTTACCAAAACAAGCAGACAGGCATGGCAGGTAGGCAAGATCAAGGTGTCTATGACATTGATTTACAATAAGTAGAATAAGTTCTCTCATCAGGTAGTGAGGTCTCCATCCTTGGAGGTATTCTAGATGGACTGGACAGACTCTTGGTGACAATGGGGTTTGGATTATACCATTACAGCCCACCAGCATTCCTCTCAACCCTGAGCTTTTGTGGTTCTGTGCTCTTGGGGAAATGCTAAGCGTGTCTGCAGCCTGTGTTTCAGATCCCCTTGGTCCAGAGTCAGCCAGAGAAGAGTCATGTGGTTGCCAGCTGTTCCCATCTCTTCTGTCCTCTCTTGAAGTTCATTTTCCTTACGCTTCTGATATTTCTCATTTGATGGTTATGAGGACTCAGAGAGACTATTCAAGATGCCTGTGTCTGACTTTCACGAACTGGTGAGCTTGAAAAAATGACTTAACATCTCTGGGTCTACATTTCCTCCCCTGTAAAATGAGAATAGTCATGGTATCTACCTATTGAGGGATAGTTATAGGATGCACTGTGGAGAAAGAACTAAAACACACCTCCTTCCCTTCCTCTTCGCCTTTTCCTCCCTTGCCCAACCCCCACCTTAGCAGCAGTATCCGCATCAACAACATTAGTTTTAAAAAATAGGTTTATTGGTTCACTGTTGGCTTACCAAACTATGTAAGTTTGGGGGTACATCTTCACCTCTATGCATGTGTAAGGCTCATCTCATCTACTATGAAATTGATGCCCTTCCCCTCCTAACCTTCTTCCCTCCTGCTCTAGAAAGTTTCAGAGTCGTAGAAGTTTTTTTTTACTGTGATTTGTAAGATTGTGCACTTTATATTATAGCCCACTCCCAGGAGAAACCATTTGGCAACTGTCTCACTTTCTGATTTCTTTTGCTTAGAAGGTCACCTCCCGTTCCCTCCTGATGTCCCAGGAGACCAGGTCCTTCTGTTAAATAGCCGAGTGGCACCCTTGTGCATGCGCACCCATTGCCTTTATCCTCAGTGGATGGCTTCCTGGTTCCCAGGAACAGAGCTTTGCTCTGTTCTGGATTGTGTGATGAACGCTGCAACGGACATGGGGGTACAGAGATCCTCTCAGAATAGTGCTGTTAGTATTCAAAGAAATAACCCCAGAAGTACTTGCCAGAAGTGACTTGGAAACATTTTGCTCCCTACAAGGAAAGAGGCCACTTCTAATTGTCTCTCTTCGTATCCCCAGCAGAGTTCCTGGTGCCTGTGGGCACTTAACAAATGTCTGTGAACAGGAGAGTGGCTGAAGGAAGAGGCGCTGAGACTCGTGAAGGCTGAGAGCTAGAATCTTTCTGGGTGAGGCTCCAGAAGAGGAAAGGGAAGTCAGCAGAGGAGGAAAAACCCTCACCAAGTGTGAAGCACAGCTGACAGAGTTGGTGGAAGAGAGACTCACAGAGTGAGGTCTCGGACCACCCCGTGACCTGGTGGGGGAAACCTCGCTGCTCAGTCCTCAGAAGGGCCCCAAGAGACCGTTTTGTTCTGATTTGGGTTTCAGGGTTGAAAGAACGTGATGGACATTTTCAGAGTAAGGCACTTGGGTGATCTATTTTGGAGGAATTATCTGGAGGGAAGAAAACTGCTGGCAACCTTCGCGTGAGAGAGGCAGGCAGAGGTGATCTGGGACATTCTCGTAGCCTGGTTTTTCAGGCCCCGTGCACTGTGGGGGGGCCCCTGTAAGTGCTGGAAATGTAAGAACAACATAAAGGGAAGATGCGTGAGACAGATGGTAGAGGCGGTCAGATGCCCAGATGAAGACACTGGGCTTTAAACGGAAGGGGTGTTGGGAAGGGAACTTCGTATTTCGATAGAGCAAACCAGCAATGAAAGCAATACGGTAGATACACACGTCTGTTCTCGATGATGGGCACCTGAAATTTACATATTGTCACCATGCAGTGTTCACTCAATAGAAGCAGCACTTTAAAACAGAAGGAGGAAGGAGCAGGGCCCAGTTGAGGGTAGGAAAAACAATAAAATAAAATAGAATAGAAGGAGAGAAAAGAACAGAGGAAAGCAATGAATTGGCAGCATGAAACTCCACACATTCCAAAGGTGAACATGCCCACGTGACAGGCACCTGGGTGTGGAGGTGGGTGTGGCAAACCATTTAGATATTCTACATGGGATCCTTGGTAGAGAAGCAGATGTCATGACTCCACTGTCAGAGGTTTCAGCACCATAGGTCTGACAGCTGACTTGGGACTTTTCTAGAAGGCCCCCATTTCTGCAAGCATCCCAGATCCAGATGAGAGCAACCCCTGGAAGACATTTTGCGAAACATTGGCTCTTTGGATAACAACACTTCTTACAAGGAAGGGGGATAATTGTACTTATGCATGACTGAGGATCAAACAAAAAAAATGCCTGTAAGTCCATGAAAGCCACCAAGCATGTAGAGGGCACATAGTAGACACTCAATAAATATAGCCAAGTAAACACACACATGAAAAAGACACTGTCCCCAGGCTTTGTGCCAGCACTTGTAAGGGGTATCATCAATCAAGACCCGGGGGGAGGAGGGTGGCCCAGCCCTGTGGGTAGACCCCTGTCAGGGGTGGGCAGGGCTTTGCCACTTATCTACTGTGTGACTTTGAGCAGGTTACGTAACTTCTCTGAGTCTTAGTTTCCTCATCTGTAAAATGGGCATAATAATGGCTACTTCAGAGGGTGACTGTAGAGATAAAATGAGATGACCCAGCAAAAGCCTTGAGCCCATGACCTGGCTACCGAGAAGAGATCAATCAATGAAAGTTGGCAACTGCTGCTATTGACCGCTGAAGCTGAGAACATTCCATCCTTGGGCAATAGTTTACCCTCAGAGGCAGGTCACTTCTCTGTGCTAACCTGAGCAGCCCGATCAGAAGGCTAAGAACTGCCTGGTCATTACCAGGCCAGTGTTCTGCTGAGATTATGGGCCAGGCAAGGCTGCCCTAGAACCTTGTTCAGAGGCTGGACCTTCCAAGGGGGTGGAGGCAGGAGTGGCCTGAGGGCGGAAGCTTTGCTCTGTTCTGCACTCTTATCTAACCTATTTCCAAACATCGGACAGAGCCTGGGATTGCATAGTTGCAATGGGCCAAAGGCATCAGACTAGTAACAAATGATACTCCCTGGGGGGTCACTCTGGCATGGGGGTCCCTACAAAGTCAGTCATCCCTTTGAAGATGGCTTTTGAGTTTACCCCATGGTGCTTTATTTCTGGGGAACTAAATGATACTGGCACCAAAGACAGAGTGGGACAGTTTGCCTGGTCAGAGTTTGCTATCTTTTGCATAAACTAGCCTTAGGGCCACCCCTACAGATCAAGTGGGTAGCCGTGAGCAATTCTGTCACCTTTTGAATACATGAATCCAGTTCTATACTAGATACTAGGGAGTATAAACCAACGCACAAAAGTTCCTCACCTTTGAAAGCAGGTCTGTTACATATCGTTGTGCAGATTGGAAACTGCCCAAGCCAATTGATTGTCTAAGAGAAAAAGTGGGGGCTGAAGTCCAGCCTGTGCTCTGTTCACATGGGCTAGGCCCCCATCCTCCTGGAAGAAAGGCTACCTTCTACTAGTTCGTACAAAAGTGCTATGTAGGCCAGTGGCATCTCTCTTGAGGTCTTATCTAGCTACTGACTCAGAAAGATAAACACAAACTGCACTTCCTTGTCACCTAAGAATAAATACTTCTGTTTTCTCATGTGAAGAGTATGTAAAAGTTTCAATGGGAGAATGGCAATGAAAACACTTCATAAGGTTAACTAAGAGAGTCTGCAGCTCTCAAGTACCACAGTGCACTCCTCTGCGGCTACCAACCAGCTGTGTGACCTTGGGGAAGTCACTTTGTGTGTCTGAGAAACAATTTCTTACTAGGTAAAATGACTGCAGTGAGCAAGAGCAACGGAGATCAGCGTTCAGTATGAATAGGAATCCCTTGCTCTCCCATCCTGGCTCCAGTAAACTACACTTGGGAGTCCAAGTATTTTAAGGCAGTACCCCAGGTACTTCCGGTGTTCGTGGCCAGATGGCTCAGTGCATTACTCTGGCCCTTCCTGCTCTGAGCCCTTGTTTCACACTCACCTGTTATACATACACGCTTCCCAATATGGACAATCAGCCTAACTGAAAATGAGGCTCACCTGGCTCCAGCGGGTGCCTCCCTGTAAGTTCAAGTCTCCAAGCCCTTAGGTGAGCCTCTGGCAAGCCCGAAAATTCCCAGTCATCATTAGATGCTAAATACCATGGTCCACATGTTTGAACCCTGACCTACTTTATCAGTGAGGCCTCCTCCACTCCCTCTGCAAATGTCTACTAAAGCCCCTACTCCACATCCAGAACCATGCCGGATCTTGGGACCAAGAAACGAGTAATGGAAAGAGGGTGGAAGCCAATGCTGTCCCCCGAACCTACTCACAAACACACAAATCTGGAGACCTAGGAGCATTGCAGGCTGGGAATCTTCCAGTACCACTGCTACTGCCAACAGCGGCCTTCAACCCAGGGAAGACAAGCCTGAAGAGGAGGAGGCTAGAGAAACCCCACAGGGGAAAATCACTCGTAAAAACACAGCAGGCTTCCCTGTCTTGGCCAGCATGATGTTTCACAGCCATGTCAGGCCGCTTGGCCACTTTCACGTCCATTTCCTTCTCCAGTTCCCACTGGAGTTTCAGTCTTACTGTCTGCAGGTTTGTCTGAAAGTCAGTGCGGTCAACAGCGGTTGCAAGGGGGAACCATGGGGTTTGCTGGATTGCTTGGGGGGGTGGTGATTGGCTCTCAACCACGAGGTCTCAAGGAGCTCAGGCAGAAGGTTCCTTTACCCTGGATTCCTGATTATCTGCCCAACAGTTCTTAGCGTCCTCCATGCCTCTTCCATGGGTGGCGAGGGCTGGGGGCTGAAGGGTGCCCTCTCTTGCTAGCATCACATGGTGCCGTGGATGTACATCGGAGGTAACTTTTTTTTTTTTGAGACAAGGTCTTGCTATGTTCCCTGGGGTGTTCCCAACCCCACGGGCTCAAGTGATCCCCAGCCTCAGCCTCCCAGGTAGCTGGAATTACAGGCGCCTGCCACCATGCCTGGCTGCTTTTTCGAGACCAGGTCTCACTATGTTGCCCAAGGTAGTCTCGAAGCCATGAACTCAAGTGATCCCTGGCCTCTTTGCCTCCGAGCGCTTGGATTACAGATGCGCGCCACCACGTCTGGTGAAGGTAACATGTAATCAACTTGCCTCTCCAGCCACCCTGTCAAGGTGGAACTCGCCCTGGTTTCACAAGTGAAGACACGGCTACTTGGCCAGATTTGTCTGAATTGCCCAAACACTACACACCGGATGCAAGAAAGAGTCAGCACATTAACCGTTGATGCTGTTGAGAGCTTCTTAAGTGCTAAGTACTATGACCAACATTTCACTCATTTTTTCCAAAAAAAACTCTCTAAGGTGGGGAAATTCCAGGTGAGGAGACTGAGTTTTGGACAGGTTATGTAACTTGTTCAGGGTCACGCAGTTGGTAAGTTTGGGGAAGGGATTTGAACTCCAGTCATAGAACTGCAGTTCAGAAATTCTAGACGTTTTTGGCAAGCTGGGCTGGAAACTCTTTGTTCTGGCTTTGCGAGGGAACAAATTTAATGGGATTAAAAAAGAGAGAAACAACAATAAAACAACACACCTCCTGTTGAAAGAAAGCAATCCGAGGGCTTCGCTAATACGCTTCTGTCTTGTTGCAGGTCTAGTCTTTCAAAGCCTGGATGAAGTGCAGGAGCAGACAGATGGGCTGTGTGCTGGACAAACAATTCCTGCCATACACATCAGGCTTCCATGACTGCGATCAGCCCTGTCTCAGACTCTGAGGAGATTGCAGCTGGCTTAGTCTTCCATGGAATGCTCAAGTGAAATGGAGGAACGTGTATGAGGGGCAAAGTGGGGGAGGGGGCCAAGGTGAGGGAAAGAGAGACTGATACAGAACAGAGATTGAAGCTGAGACTCCACTGAGATAAAGGAAAGATGCTGGAGTTTGTCTCTGTGCCGACCATCCAGTCAGGAAAACAGAAGGAAGACAAACAACTCTAAGAGCCGTACAATCAGTAGTGAGTCTTGGTGTTGCCCAGAGGGAATATCGATATCCAATGGGAAAAGCCAAAAGATATCACTAAAAGATGCCATTCTCGTTGACATGCAATACCATTTTCTTGTTTTCAAGTGAGCAGCGAGCTAGTCCAGCTGGGCATGGCACTGGGTCCCCGCCCCAGAACCAGCTCCAGGCCCTGGCTTGAAGCTGAGCTGGTCAGTGCTGGTCTTGCCACAGGGAGGTTGGGGCTTCTGTCTGCTGGTTTTGAGCTGAGAAGATTCCTCTTCCTCTCTCTTTCCTGGTGGTGCAGGTGCATGGGCTCTGGGACAACTGCCACGTCACTGTGACCAAGGAAGCCAATGAGAAGGCAATGCCAAGGTGAGGAGATACTGGGCCAGGAGTGCTGCAGAGAAGTGGAGCTTATCCCAGGCCTGAGCTCACCTACTCTGGACGTTTTCAAGAAGGTGCCAGTGAATTCTCTTTATGGCTTTAGCCGCTGAGCTGGGTTTCCTCTAGTTGTTAACCGAAGCAGCTCATCCACTCCCGCCCCAGTCCCTTTTCTGAAATGTACAGCGATAGTCATAGTCTTGGCTCATAATCATCAGGGTCGGTGATCAGTTGGGCCAGAACGGAATTGATTAGTCCAAAATGTGAACAGCTCGTGGTTATATCCATTTCTGCTCAGTCCGCCTTCCTTTACCTGTAGGTGTCATCCATCGAGACCACCTCCATTCCCCGATAGTCTGAATATCAGAACCGCTCAAGTCCAAGTCTGTGTTCCAAGTTGCGCAGGAAAACCCTTGAGGGTTTCTGACCAGCCAGGGCTGGGGCCCCATTTCCAATCCTGAACTATGCGCTGTGGCCAAGAGAGTGGCAACAAGGTTCTCACTCCTGAGATCCACCACTGCCACCAACCCAGAGGTCAACTTTGTGCAAAGTCCGTGGCTCAACGTGGGGGTGGTATTTCCCCCCAAACTAAATCAGGCAATGTAGAAACAGGCAACAAAACAACAGCTGTCTAGGATAGCTCACCGAATGCCTCCCAGTCAGCATTCCTAATAGAAGGCTGGTTCATAACAAGCCGGCTCAGCAGACAATCCTGTGATGACTAAAAACTCCTCTCTCGCTTTGTGAGCCTTAAAGCATAGTCTCTACGAGATTTCTGTTTTTCTGCCATGACATGATTGTTCTTTCGATGAATAGTCTCTGAGCATAATGCTGAAAATGGTAGTAGGGATCACACTTCTTAACTACTTACACATTCATATATAGGTTATCTCATCTAATCTTTGCCATTAGTACATCAGTCCTCCTCTCCTTCTCCCCTTAACCACCCCCCACCACTTCCCCTGGAAACATTCAGCAATGTCTGGAGACAGTTTTCACACTCAGGAGATGTTGCTGGCAGCTTGTAGTCATGGGTGCAACTACACTCCCTCCAAGACAGGGAACACCCCTCATGGCAAAGAATTATCCACCCGACAGCATGGAGGTTGAAAAGCTGTGTGCAAGATCATGATGCTATGCCCAATGCCTGCGTGAAGAAGAAAGCCTAGGGAAGTTCAGCGGCTCCTCAGGTTTCTGCAAGGTAAGAAGTGATGGGTTAGGATTTTCAGTCAATGGCCTTGCTTTGCCTAGTGATTATCAAACTTGGAAATGGAACTCAGTTTTCCTGGCCCCTTCCCTCCCCCACTCTAAATTCTGGTTCACTGGGCCAGGAATTGGTATAGCCGGATGCAGGTGGTGCTAATGTAAGCAGCTCATTGGAGGGCCTTGCTAGACAAAGGTACTGCAGACTGATGCAGTACACAGTGCTGGGCATCAGGCATGGAGTGATGCGTGATGTAAAGGAAGCAGGCTCAAGGACAAGCATGGCACTCGGGAGATAAACACATAAACATGGGCATTCTGCTCCTCTACCCACTGCACGAGCTTCCTTGCTGGAAATTCCTTTCTAGCTTCTCGTTCTTTAAACTCATCTAGAAGGCGTGCCTGGCCTCCTTCTCCACCATTTACCTTAGATGTTCTGCCTCTGTGGTCCCATTGTACCCTGAACAGAATTGACTCTAGTCATCACATCACACCATCACAAGCAATTTAACTGGCTGTCTGGTCCACTGGACAGTAAGCTGCCTAAGGGTCGAGCCATATTTCCAGACCCTTGTGCAGAGACGGTGTCTAGCTGCAAGTTAACTGTCCACAAATTACTGTTGCTTTTTGTTTATTCTGTGACTCAGCACACTTTCTGTACAGTGTCAGAGATCATGAATATTTTAGGTCTTGCCGTCTCCATCTCACCACAAGTACTTAACCCTGCTGTTGTTGCACAAAAAAAAAATAAAAATAAAAATAAATAACCGCAGAAGATATGTAAATAAATGAGCTTGGCTGTGTTCCAATAAAACTTTATTTACAAAAATTTATTTACAAAGCCAGGCTTCCAGGCTCTGTTTGGCTGGTTCCTGGTCCCTTTTAGCAGCTATTCTTCCATGAGTAAGTCTTCCTTTTTAATTGTGTGTGTTTCTGCCCAGTAATCCCCAAAGTACAACTCCACAAGCCTGTCACCCCTGCAGCCTGGGGTAACTGTGTGAATAAATCCTAGCCACTGAGATGTAGGTGGAAGCACTATATGGGAAGACCCTAGAAGATTATTTAAAAGAAACCAATTCACTTGGAAAGGGCCTCTCTGTCCCTCTTCTTTGCCGCCTCCTTCCAACCTAGAAAGGCTCCAGAAGTTCTCTTGGCCCTGGCTGGGTCTGAGGTTTTGAGAAAGAAGCCATGAGCGAGGAGGGAAGAGCAGAAAGAAGAGACCCTGATTCTCTGATGACACCACGAGTCGCCGTCTTGTCCTGCAAGGCCAGCATGGAAACTGATAGCAGAAAGAAATTCACTTCTGTCCTGTTTAAGCCACCACCTGTGCCGATGTTATCAGATGCAGCAAAAACAGTCTCAACTATGCACCCGCATCAGAATCATTCAGCAAATATTTGACAGTGAAAGGGATGACCAGAGCTTGAGGGAGCGCCCTGAGGAAATTAATTCTGCAGGATGGGCGGGGAGTCATGGAAACAGACAAACACAGGCCTCCCAGGCTTCTCTGTGGTTCAGCACCCAGGATGACTGTATCTGGCCAGTTCCTGCTGCCTCCTCTCTTCCTCCCCATGGGGACTTTCCTTTTATAGTGTCTCCCTCCTGCTGCTCTGTCTCCTGGAGCATCCTCCCCTCCCAGCGCACCCTGATGCCTGCTGTGAATAATGCAGTACCTGATAGAGGAAGGTACTGACCTTTGTTAAGGGGATTTACAAGTAGATGCCCACGGCAAGCAGCCAGGAAGGTCCCCAAAGTCACCAAAAGCACCATCTGAGGAACGGCCACTGGCCCTTATTGTCCCAGGCCCTGATGTTTTTGACCTTTCACTGTTAGCACAGACGCCATACAGGGAAAACCCGGCATTAGCATCCCACAGTCCTGAATTTAAAGAGTTGACTCACTCACGTGGCAGCGCATCAGGTTATGTCATTCCTGATGGTTTATTTCCCCATGTACAACATATGGCAGACTCTCAAAGCAACTTTTTGCGTATTAAAGCGTGAAAGGTGACCGGTATGGAGAAGGGCCCCAAATTATATTGGGGAAACTTCTGTCTGCTCGTCTGATGATTAGGATTGAGGTGGGGCAGGATGACAACCTGGACCTGGATGGATGCCCTGCCCCTGCTTCGGAAGGGCAAAATCTTCCAGCCTTCCAACGGGACACTTCCTTCCTTGCCTCCGTTTTAAGCCTGTTCCTACACAATCGCACTTCCCTTTCGTGCCCCCACCTTCCTTTAAAGCGACAGCAGAACCAGCCTTAAAATCAGCAAAAGGGCCAGGCACGGTGGCTCGTGCTTGTAAGCTTCAGCCTATGAAGCAGCCGGGGCTAGGGATCGCGGTTCGAGTCCCACCTGGGGCCCACAGCGAGACCTAGTTCCAAAAAAAATAGCTGGGCGTGGTGGTGCGCACCTGTAATCCCAGCTACCTGGGAGGCTGAGGCTGGAGATGGCTTGAGTCTGTGGTACCCTGGGCAACGAGAGCCTGCAGTTCCACGGGCAAAAATAGCAAGACCTAGTCTCAAAAAAAAAAAAAAATCAGCAAAAACCCATTTCCCTCTGTGCTAGGTCAGCCACACGGGTACCGCCACCACACCGGGGTCCAGTGTCACGAGGACATTCACTCTGTCCCTCTTTCTGGACACATGTTTTCACTTTCCGAGAATGAGGTCTTGACGGTCTCCAGGTGAATAAGTGGTCACAGGACACTTCCGGAGGCCCTTTCCAAAGAGGTGGCTGACAAACGCAAAATAGTCCATGTCCCTGGAGATGTCTGAAAAAGCTATTAGTGCCAGGCAGGGGAAATGAACAACCCAAAAAAAGCTGCCAGCTGCTGCCATGATCCCCCAGCGTTCAGCGTGAATTGGGTTCCTGGAGCAACCGCTGAGGAGGCTATAAGTTTAGCATCGCTTCCGTAAATGGTGTCAAGGAGAAGGGGGTGGAGACGTGAAGGGGACCCGCAGGGCTTGACTCCTGAGGAGCGTCCACGGCATAGTCCCTTAGTGGGGAATAAAAAACATATACTCTGTGCAAAGGGGAGCAAACGCTGCATGTGGATCTGGGTGGGAAAGAAGCAAATGAGCTCCCTTTCTCAGCCCCACCTGTTGAAACAAATGATCTTTTTCATCCAACGGGGGTTTCCAAATATAACAAAAGACCCGATTAGACATCAGGTCAAAAATAGGAACAAAAGTCTGATCAGACGAGGGACACAAAAGACTGTCTAGAAAAGCCTGTCGTTGCTTTGCTAACAATAACAACAGAGAAAACAGAATAAATTCAATCAGGGGAGTGAATAGTATTAAGTTCCATTGTGTTAGCTCCCTCCCCCACCCCCAGCTTAGAGAGAAGCCGCTCATTCATTCGTTCTGTCCATAAATACCGGCTGGGTGTGTGCTCTGTGCTCAGCCCGGAGCTGGGATGGGCATTAGGCGCTAAGGCAGCTGTGGCCTGTGACCTGTGGAGCTATTGATGTGACAGGAGGTGGGATCACAACTGTGAGCAGCCCAGGATCTGCAGTCACAGGGAGCACAATCTTCAACAAGTTCCTTTACCCTGCTGCACCTCAGTTTCCCCACCCCCCAAAGGGGAAGCAGCTAGCATCCTCCTTCAGGGGTCGGGGTGAAGCTTGAAGAAGCACACACCCCAGCAAGCTCCCAGAACAGAGCCGGTAACAGGGTGCGTTGGCTCTGGTGGTGGCCAGTGGGATCCTGACCGACCACAGGCCTGAGGAGCTGAGGAGGCCTGACTGGCACCAGCAGTGGCAAATGACTGAGAGCTGCTGGTTACAGATACACAGGTGAGGGAACATGTCTGAGAGCTGGGGGCGTGGTGCGTAGCCGGTCTGGCCTAGGACCGAGCTCCTGGGTTCTGACCCTTATCTTTCCTCAGCAGGATGGGAAGCTACTCCAGACACTGCTATAAAGGGACCGTGCTCCTGAGACGAAGACGTGAAAGCAGGATGCACTGGAGCACACACATGAGGCTCACCCATGGGGCAGTTGGGCACCACAGCGGGTGACAGAGGCAACTGGACTAAACAGTCAGCTTCTCGACTCTGCCACTTACTCAATTCCTGAGCAAATGGCTCGGTTTCTCCTAACCTCAGGTCCCTTCCTGGTCAGAGGAGATTCGTGACAGAACCTGTATTGTCGGACTGTTGTGAAGACCTGATGTTTAAAAAATAGCATCCTTTGTGGTGGTTATTGTTTAATCTTGCCCAACTTACCACGGGCATGTATTCATCATTCGGTTTTTATTATTATGTCTGCAACTTGGACTCTATAAACAAACTGTTTTGCAACTTGCTTTAACACTTGGTATTTTTTTTAAACTAGGACTTACAGATAATCTTCCCGTATCTTTATGTGACAAATTTTCAGAGAATCCGGGTCTAGCTTTGTGTATTCTAAATGAATTCATTTTGCAATCACGGCAGCAGCTACAAATATTTGAAGAGTGCATGAATGAGTCATGTGAGAACTCTGATTTATACTGTGGAAATAAACTGAGACCTACCCAAGGTGGGAAGACCAATGAACTAAAAGGGGGGGGGGTTCTGCTGGTGAGGGGTGCATCTTTGACTTTCTCTGGTTGGCCCGAATTTGAAAGCAGGAACAAAAATGAGGACAACTGTCAGTTATAAATCAAGACCTGGATGCTGGGGCTGATTTTTAGTTATTGTTTAGTTTCCTGGATTGTCACTGGAGATAGAAATCAGCTTCCTGAGAGTCTGCCTTCTAGTGGGGGTGGGGGGGAGGTTTGTCATAGATAAAAGTTTGGTTTCCTGGGCAGGTTGTGGGTCAAAGTTCTGTTTTTTAATGCACTATCAGGCCATTGTCTTTCTGTATGCTGGGTCTCTTGCACAACAGATTTGCAGTGTCTGGGATGTCTTTCCTCTGCAGTCAGTGGCATGCCGGGCCCTTCAAGCTCCTCAGGAAGGCAGCCGATGCTTTCAAGGATCCAAAAATAAAGCTGGCATATTTCCTGGGACTTCTGATGCCTCTTGTGGGTAGCAGCCTTCCTTGGACTTCTGTGCCATCAATGGCCATGCGTCTTACCAGCAGGGGAGTGGAGAACTCAGTCTGGATCCTGCTATCCTGGGCTGGAGCTCAGGATGGGGGTGGCTGTAGCTTGATGCCCCTGGAGGATGGTATGATATGCTGTTGAGAGAGCTGTGAACTGCAAGGTCGGCTTCTGGTGCCACTTCTGCCACTTCCTAGCTGTGTCACTTTGGAAGACCACTGACCCAAACCAGCTTCCCCTTCTGAAACATGAGTGCAGCTGAACTTCTTCCTTCCCATGCCCCTGGCTTGCTGTGAAAGCAATATTCTGAAGATGCTTCATGCACTGTAGAAAGTTATGCAAATAAAAGTGAATATCAGCAAGATGATAGAAACGTGTTGCCTGGAATCACGCTTCCAGCATTTGAAGGACTCCACTCATGGGATTATCTTTAAAAAAAAAAAAAATCGTCCCTCATCTCCACCACCCCAACACTGTTTTCAGCCAGGCTGCAATGTGGAGTCCTAGGTCTTTAAAATAGCACACAGTTTTCAAGTGAGTTGTTCAGTTGATCATTTTTGCCTTACCTACAATGTGCCTTTGGCTGGATGGCTTCTGGAAAGCTGCAGCTGGAGGAACAGCTCTGACTCTCCAGTCATTCTGCAAATAGATCAAATGGTCTCAGGGGAACGGGCCAATGAATGGCCAAATAAATGAGTAGCAAGTGGGAGAAAAAAGAGAGCTGAGTGGTTAGGGAGATAGAGTTTACCTTGCTTGGCACAATGAGGTGGTCCAGTAATGTAGCTAAATGGGATTGCTGCAGATTGAATCAAAACCGGGGAGATTGCTAGTTAAAGGCCCCCCAGGGGGAATTACTGGATAAAGGATCATTCCATTTTCTTGAATGAGTCCCTTGAGATAATTGCTTTTTCTAAATTTGACTTTTTATAATCCAGTTTTCAACTTATTACAGATTATAAAATATAGTCAATGATAAACCAAAATTACATTATAGAATAAAATATATAAAATACATAGAATTTAATTTCTATAATATTAATAGTTAATGAGACCCAATGGCTTTAAGTCTGAGAATTGTGTGGCTATTTACATTTCTCCACTGAAAAATAATATTTAAGGAAAGGTGGTCGTTCAGAATATTCATTTGAATAAGGGGTAAAAATTTCAATTCAAATAAAGAAAATATTTACAGCAAACTTTATGATCAACCAAGGAAATAGATCGCTATTTGAAGTATTAAGCTCCCTGTCAAAAAAATTGAAATTGGGGGATTTGTAGAAATCTGTTTTCGTTTTAGAGGCTTGAATGTGTTCTAGAAAGCACAAATCCATAAGAAGTGTGAGACACAGACCTCGCCTTCAATATGTTTCATTCAAAATAGCTTCAGGGTAAAAGAAATACAAACAAGTTTGGGGGTGACCGAAGTGCCCAGCTGAGGTGGGCGGAGCAAGTGAACATGCTCAGTGGCTTCATTTCATAAAGGGGAGGGAGGTCTCCAGCTGTTTGCATGTACATGGCTTTCTAACCTGGAGGAGGCATTAAGCATCAACTGAGTTTTAACTCTAGACACATTCAAGAAATGCCTCCTTGAATCCATGCTGCAGCAGACATTGCCCAACTCTTTCCTAACCTTTCTCCAGCTGTTTCCAAAACATAAACAGACACAGAGACAGAGACACCTGCATATCCAAAGCAGATACAGAATCCATGGGCCGCCTCAAGGCAGGCCTGGAAGCCAGCCAGTCACCTGACACTATAACATCCCCATCCCGGGGAAGGAGCCAACCCTCTCCTTTCACAAGTGAAGAAAGTGAAGCCCAGAGAGGGTTTGTGACTCACCTGAGATCACACAGTCCATTAAGCTCAGGTAGGCAAGTCCTCTCTTCTCTCTCTTTCTCCTGATGGGCATCAGACGGAGTGATGACTACATAGCCTCATTCCTATCTGGGGGATAGAGAACTCGGGGTGTTGTGCTCATTAGTTGGGTAATGGTTGGTACCACCTTTGAAGCTGCTGGATAGGATCGCAGGTAAATATCATTACCCTCTGCAAATGAAATGGTTCCCTGCACACAACCTGTTTCCACTTGTCGCTGGTGGCCGCTGGCCACTTGTGGCTGCAAAGATTGCTACTCACAAGCATCTATTTGCTCACAACCTTCAGAAAATAGGAGGGCTGGGTCTGGTTCTTATTATTAAAAGCAAACAACCTCATTATTAAAAGTAAACAAGGCAGGAATGCTTTGAAACAATTGATTAAATGTCTCCTGGCTCCAAGGTCTAAATTCACCCCTGTTACCCCAAATAAAGCCTTCCTTGTTGAAAATCTGAAAGGGGAATGTCAGCAGTATCTGGTAAGAATACTCCCCTTCTGAGTGCCTGTTACAGGTTTGGCTCCACAACCATGTTATCTCTAATTCTCAAGAGTTAGAAGCAGGCATTAAGTTTCACAGTTTACCAGTGAAAATGATGGGCAGGTAAGTCATTTGTTCATGGACATAGCTGAGATAGGGAAACATGAGGATTTGAACTTGAAACTCTATGACTCCAACACCCACCACCTAGCGCATTACTCCCATTCAAGACAGTCTCCTATGTCCTTGTTTTTGCTACTGACACAAGAGAAAGAAGCTTGTGCATCTTTCCTGGCAAAACCTCCTGAAATTGCAGGCATGCCTCTGGGGGTGCCAGGGAGAGGGAGTTATGAGTCTCCAGGTCACTTAAGTTTTTTTGTGGACAGACTAATGACTACAGATGCTTAGTTGCTGCTGCTTAGAGTCTTACCCCATTAACTGCCTAATTCCTATGCTATTTTATATATCCTGCTATCCAAAGAAAGAAAGAAAAAACGAGAATGAACTTTTGCAGGTCCAGAATCTTGGTTTTAACAGTGAATCCAGGGTTAGCTGACTTTCAGTGATGGACTACCACTAGCCAAACTTATAGCAGATAGATGTATAGTCAGACTGTCAATTGACTTGTTTAGCTTAGCGCTAAAAGTAAACAATGAAATTATTCTAAAATCATGCTAGTGGGAGAATCAATATACACTTTCAAAGGGTACAATGCTAGGTAATTTACCACAATACCAATGTCTACTTGGGGGTGACTCCACAGGCAAATCTCTTGACTTGACTAGATGGTGTTGGTTACAAAAAGACCAATTTCATCAGCACTTTTTCATGTTGTATAAAACCTTCTGATTTATATGGAATTTTTAAAAATTACTAAAAAGAGCCTGATAGTTGCTTAAAATGTTACAAATAGATTTTTCTGTATCACCCATCAATCTACCTAGGAGAATTCAAAACATATCCCAAGAGCCTTCAAACACTAGTATTCATAGCACCATAATTCACAATAGTCAAAAGAGTAACAACTCAAGTTTCCATTAACTGGTGCATGGACGAACAGAGGGCAATAAATTCATGCAATGGAATACTACTCAGTCAAGAAAAGGGATGAGTTCCTGATACATGCAATAGCTTGAGTGAGCCTTGAAGACATTATGCTACAGGAAAGAAGCCAGGGTACAATGTCTAGGGTCGATGGGGTTGGTTTGAGAGGTTAGGTTTAAATAGAAATAGGGACTGAACGTTAATGGGTTGGGAGTTACTTTGAGGGGAGATAAAAATGTTCTCAAATTGTGATATCGATTGCATAACTCTGAATATGAAATATCACTGAGCTGTATACTTCAAAAGGTGGCTTGTGTGGCATGTAGATTATATCTCAATAAAACTGTTTAAGAAAAAATTAACATTAACTACTGTGCAGACGATACTCATCCCAAATACCTTCTGTCTCATTCCCCATCTCCTTGCACCTCACCATCTTTCTCTGCTTTTGTCCGCCAGAAAATGGATCCCAGGTATCAGTGCTTAAAGGCTCCCTCCTGCATGTGATCGAATAACTGCCACTGTCTGAGAAAGAGCAACAAGGGTCAATGAATGGAGTCTCTTGAGGTCTACCGGGGGTCCTGGTTTTGTCAGGGTTTGGTCCTGCGAGGGGGGGCTGCATGGCACTCCCAAGGGTGACAGCTCCCCAGGCAGCCCCTCCCTGTATCCCCTCTCCTGGCCCTTGGGATGAGAGGTGGCAATGGCTCCACTATCTCTCCCCTTCCCCAGACTCTGCCCGTGTCCTCCTCCTTGACAACCACTTTCTTAAACTTCCTCCATTTTCAGTTGGAGCAGGCCATCTGTTTCCTGCCAGTACCCTGCTGACACAAAGCTTCAGATAAACAGCCTGGAAGAGAAATTTGAAAAGGAAAAGTGCGGTAAGCACAGTGACAGGGCTAGATCTCTTCCCAAGAGCCGTTGTGCCACCCGCCTTCGGTTTCTGCAACTGTCTGTCATTCCTGATAAGTCCTGAGAATAGTGATTTCTCTGCCCCTCCCCTGCCCCTAGCAACATGCATGTCCTGGTAAATACAATGTTAATTCATTTTTTTTCTTGCAAGTGTGCTTTTTGTTTGTACAAAGAAGAAAATGAGTGTCTAATGCAAATGACAATTTTCACCACGAGAATTCAACATGGAGAAATATATTCACTCGCTTTCTCTTGTTTAGAATGTGTTGTTACCAAAATCCGAGGAGTTATATAGTTCATTTATTCTGGAAAATTCCCACTATCTCTTCGAAATCTGCTCTTCCCTTTATTCTCCAACCACATCTTCCTTCTCGTTATGTCCTTCTTGTTGCCCAACCCCTCTTTCTACCTCTGCTTCTTAATTTCTGTGCACTTCCTTCTAACCTCCCTGATCAACAGTCCTCGTTTTCACTCTGTGCTCTTCAGCTCCCCGGCTCGTCCCCAGATGACTCAAGTCAGGTGGTCATCTAACTCCATGACTATTTTTCACTGCTAGGCAGTCTGCTTGATTCCTTTAATCAGTGCTTATCCTCTTTCCATATCGCCTGTGTTTTTATTTCCTTTCTTTCATATTTCAGTCCTTTCGAGCCTACCCATCTCTAGCGGATGTGCAATGATCTTTGGCTCTTGCGGGTTAATTCTGATGCGAGTTACATCCGCTGACTCTTGCGCATGACAGATAGGTGGTTTCCTTTGATAATTTATAATTTTAGACTGTGAACTCATTTCCAGGGCCTTTATCTGTGGGAATCCTAAGAGGACTTGATTTAGGGTGCTGGGTCTCCTCAGAGTCATTTTTTATTTGCTTCCACTGAGTTATCCAGGAATGCTTTATGCCAGAAACACATTTTCACCTTCATTCTCACCCCCGGACCTTGGGGATCCATCCAAGGTCCCACTGACCCACACGGGAGATTTCAGAAATTGGGAAAAAATTTAGCATCGCTCAGTTTGGGAAATGCCACATCAAGATGCAAAGTTTCAGCCTCTCTGGAAAGAACAGCACGTGGGACAATGAAGGACCCACGTTCCCATTTGGTCTCAGACTGGCTTCCACCAGCTCGTGAGGCTGTACCTTCCTTCATCACTGACCTGTCCCTGTGTCACATTCTGTACCCCGAGGTTATACTTGGGTGTATCCCAGGCCACCATCCACAAATACATACAAAGCATCCCGCAGGGTGAGTCATGGTGAACAGATATTATTTAGTGTTTCTCGATTCGTTTCCAAGAGGCTTCTGCTTCTAAGTTTGAGAACCTGACAACTAAGTTTATAGCCTGACAACTCCTCAGTTTTTCTAATGGTTTGAGTGACTCTGGGCTCATTAAAATTCTGCTTATAGGTCATGAGGGCGAGTTTAAACCAAGTTTATTCTATAGCTGAGTCATGGTCATGATCAATATAGCTTAAAAGCTGATCTTTATTGAGTATTTACGGTGTCTAAGGACTAAGTAATCCACTCAATCCTCACACACCCTTAGGAATTAGTGCTCTGATTATGCACTTTACAGATGAAGAAATGGAGGCAGACAGAAGGGAAACGTGGAGGAGTTAGGCAGCCTGGCCCTGAGACTACCCTCTTAGCCACCTGGCACGGTTGCCTCTCAGGATCAGGAGTGTGGCCAACATTGAGTGAGGTGTCACTGCTGCCTGGCTGTGTGCAGAAGTCATCTGAGGGCCTCCCCAAGCCCCAGTCACAGACTCTAGTGCCCTGATGCTTGGAGGACCTCTTGAGAAGGGTAAAGGCGAAATCCCTGCATGCTTTTTGCACTTTCTGTTTCACCTGTAATTATGGCAAGAGTTAAAAATTAAAGGGAAAAAAGAATGTATCAGGATAATATTAATTGCTGTGAAGGGATATCTACAGGAGTGATAGAAGGAAAGGTTAACAGGAAGAAGGAAATAGCCTGATCCCCAAAATTCTGTGTGATGTGACTCTGTTCTTGGAAAATAGTGGCAACACTCCCCTCCACCAGTAGGTCTGGCTTTTTCCACCATTAACCTCTATGACCAGCACCTGTGGTGATACGCTCTCCCCAGGATTGTACATGCTTGACCCATGGGTGTGCGCATGTGTGAGTGGGCTCCCCTGGGCCTGGGAGGCGAGGCTAAAGGGGTTACCCTGGGGGGAGGGGAGGAGAGCACCAAGATAATGCCAAAAAGAGAGAAGGTCAGGGGGGGAGGGGAGGAGGGAGGACCAGGAAAATGCAAAGGGAATGGAAGAGATGAACCCAGAGAAAGTATGTTGGTGGGGAAGGGGCTAGGGGCTGGGGGCTGGGGGACCCTCTTGCTTCCCACCCCCACCCCCACCCCTATCCCTGCTGCCTAGCCTGCCTGCTTGCCTTAAGTTGGCCCAGCCTCCCTGCTTGAAGTCTGCATACCTGGTCCCCTGAGAGCATGAAAGCCTGTAAAACCCACCAAGGGATCCAACATTCTTCTTTAATTCCTAGAACTGATAACCCCGTTTCCAGACTGGGATGCTTGCAGGACACCCCCTATGTGTTCTTATATGAGGATGGAATAAATACGTATGCTACTTTACAAAAAATTCTGCAGGCCGAGAGATGCTTTAATTGTTTTGGGGTAGAACCTGGTCATGGGTATCTTCTTCCAGCATTCCTTATAGCCGGTTTCTTTTTTCTTCTCCTTTTTTTTTTTTTTTTTTTGAGACTAGGTCTCGCTATTTTTGCCTGTGGAACCGCAGGCTCTCATTGTCCGGGGTAGCACAGACTCAAGCCATCCCCAGCCTCAGCCTCAGCTTCCCAGGTAGCTGGGATTACAGGCGTGCGCCACCACGCCCAGCTATTTTTTGGAACTAGGTCTTGCTTCGGGCCCCAGGCAGGATTCGTACTGCGATCCCGAGCCCCTGCC
>PVHY01023800.1:0-20472 GCA_004024945.1 Uropsilus gracilis
TGGCAACTATAAATCCAATCTTTTTTCTCATTTTTGCATTGTCAACTTACTACTGGTACCTGCTTTCTTTTTTCCTTCAGCATGTATGCACGTAAAATCATAAATTATGGCTCAGAGATTTTATAAAAATGGGAGTACCACCCTTTTAACAAACTGTCATGGTCCAGGGTTTTTCCACAACATACAGCATGATAAAGTCCTTACAGCACTGAAAGACAAACTAGTTGAAAATTCCATATTTGCATTTTGTTCTTTGAAATATGCTATTCACTCATTGATTATTGATTGTTGAGTTTGAGTTTGGGAAAGTAAAATAATCTTGGAAATATCATAAAAGATGACTTGGAGAAAAAGCATTTGGAAATACTCATTAGAAATAAACCCAAGGAAAGAAAGTAAACTTTGATCATGGAAAGGATGGAAAATATTCAATATAATTATGATTACTTGAAGTCTGTGAAAGTTGTTCAATATTAGTCTTCTGAAATTTCCATCTGAGTTTTCATTTGAATAACCAATTTCATCCTAGTCATTAAAATGCAATGTCAGTATGATATCTCTTTACATTCAGCTTCTGAGTCTTTTAATAACTGAAATATTTTCTTGTGTCCATTTTCTTCTTTTTGCAAAGGCTATGTAGAAAATAAAAATTCCAAACAATGTTTAGTGAAACTAAAAGTAGACCATAAAATTGTTACTATGGGTTTATTTTTCCTGTGTTACTATGCAATACTCCAGTCAACACAGTATGAAAATTGATAATGTGATGTTGATGATGTATAATTACATCACCCTTCTAGAAAATTCTTATTTCTTATTATTTGCTTATTTTCTTATTTTGCTCCTTTATTTTCACTGCTAGGAATAACTAGTGAGTAATGATAAAATAATTCCTAAGTTCATTGAAATGGAAAATGTTCAAGATCTAGGAAAATAAAATAATTATGATATCATAGTTACTCTGGATTTTAAAACTGCCCAATGCTGCCAATGACAATTACAAGATAGAATGATTTTTTCCTGCTTAAAAATAAGTTAACTTTGTCTTGTTTCCTTGAAAGATCTATAAGAAAAAATGAAATTAGGAGTATCAGTCTATATGTATAGTTTTAGGCTTGCTTACAAAAAACAAAACAAAAAAAAAAAACTCAGCAGCTAAGTCAGACATCAATGGACCTTTATAGTATACTGACAACCAACAGAACATAAATATGGGCATCATACACATAAGAATTAAAATCATTTTCTTGTGTTTTTGATTTTTAATTTCTTTATAACTATTTCTTTTGGTTATTAATATAACATAAAATAACATATATAGATGTCCTTGTCTATCTACTTTCTTTTTTCTATGGAATTTACTAAATATAATGCTCTAGTATGAAAGATTGAAGAACTTAGGGAAGAAGTAAAAATTATAATGGTCCTTAAGGCATTGGTAGTATATGTCTATATGAAATTAAAGTTAAAATTTTCTAGAATCAAAGGGGTAGTAAGTAAAACAGAATCATAATATCTTGAAATGTTCTTTTATGACTAGTGATTGTTGAATATTTGCTCTCTTGTTCTTTATTTAAAATTTAGACAATCTAGGAATGTGTGTATAAAATCATCTTTGCTTTAGGGATGAGAATATTATGGTATAGAGCTCAAGCGTTTTGTCCTTGTCATGCAGTTTTGTCATGCAGTTTGTCCTTGTCTGGCCCTACTGTATTCTAGTTTTCAGGAGTGAGACCAAATCTTCTGAATTATCAGATAAAGATAGAAAATTGCAAATGGTTCACTTTGGTTGACATTTAAGAAAACTAGAGAGCAAATCAAACTTGGAAATACCATAAAAAATGATTTGAGAAAAAGCATTTATAAATATTAGATAGAAAAAGCACAAAGAAAGAAAATAAAGTTTGGCCATTGAAAGGATGGAAAATATTAAGGTATAATTATGATTATTTCAAGTCTGGAAGTTGTTCAAGTTTTTGGAAGTCTGTGGAAGTCTGTGGAAGTTGTATAAATCAAACATATTTAAATATTTACCAAATAAATCCATTAAACATTCTTGTCACTATAAATAGGTAGAATGTACACAAAACTAGATCCAAGACCTTCTGAGTGACTGTGTTTCCTCTGCTGTTGCAAACACTTTCTCAGAGTTTATTAATATAGAAACCAAAAGAGAGGAAACTAAAAGCCAAATATTCAGAGATTGTTGACCTGAAGGAAAAAGCAAGACAAATGCTCTAAATAGTGAGTAAAGGGAAAGAACAGGTTAAAACTAACTCGCATGTGTGAGTTTGGGAAAACTGGACTCTTTGAACTCATCAGATGTTGAAAATCACAGATAGTATTCAGGTGCAAAAGAGAACAGTGTGAATCCAATGCAGACTTAATTTGCTAACCACCTACTAAATAACAAGTTTCAGTCCAGGTAGGTTTTTTTTTTTTTTAATCCATATACTTTCACTCACTTTACTCATTTAATTGTCACAAATGCTAAGGTAGGCAGTTAGATAGTAAGTATGAATTTTCAGGGAGAGGTCAGTGATAGAAATGGTACTGAGAGAAGAATAAATGAAATAAGTCATACTACAATCACTGAATATTTTCTGTGTACCTATTAGTACCAGAGTGAGCATAGTGGAAGACATAAGAATAATAAAAGGAGATCCCTAGCTTGTAAGTGGAGTTGAGTAGTTGTTTGAGAAAGAAAGGAATTTAAGCTTCTAAATTTGTATTGTATAAAGTATTCATTAAATGTTTTGAAGTTTTAGAGGATAGGTATCTGTGAGTCCTCGTGTCAGAGAAGATAACACATCTGAATTTAAAAATTGGATAATATTTGACTAAGTGCTGCAGAGCACAAAGGGATTGCTTTGCATTTATATACAAAGGCAAGAACGAAAGAAAAGTGAAGAGGGGGCATGGAAATTGATGTGTTCATATCAAAATATGGATAGCAGCACGACAAGATGATGAATCAAGAGTAGAAAATATCAGGGAATTTAGAAGTGGTAAATTTGTGGTGACAGATTAAAATCCCTGACCACTCAGGTAGAAACTAGAGTAGAAGAGAGTTTTTGAAGGTTTTGAAGAATTTTGAACACAAATTCAGCATTTCTGAGAGCATAATTAGGCAGTACTCTGCTTATGGGATCTGAAATGGGAAAAACTCGCTGAATATTACTAAAACTTGAGTCTTAAACATGAATTTGAGAGAAGGCAAGGAAAATTTTCCTAAATCGTTATTCATTTGACTGGTGATGGAAGTCTAAGAGATTTGAGAAATCAGTGCTATTGTGTTATTTACATTTGTAGACATCTAAATCTATACCCCTGATGCGCATATAGTATTGAAAGCCAAAGTTGCCTCAATAAACATGATTTTAAGAAGAAATTAATATTACAACATACTCAAACTATCTTGAAAATTTAATTTCATGCTGCTGGTATAAACTTAAATGATGTCTACACACAAACACAAACAATAGAAAAATACGTGGCTACTTGATAAAAATAATGCAGAAGAGAAAGTATTAGAGCTTGAGTTGCTTATTGCCTAATGTTGAGCAATAGTTTCCTTTCCATAGTTGACTAATTTTTGTTGTTTTATTTTTATGTTTCAGAGGCAACCCATATGAAGCACTAATATTGCAGGTTGTGAGAACAGGTGACTAGGCACACAGAATCCAGAACCAGACTGCATGACATCAAATCTAGACAAAGATACCCATTTGAAATATGACTTAGGCAAGTTAATCAATCTCTTTAGGTCTATGTTTACACCTGTCAAATGAGGTTGATAATAGGATTTGTTGCAGAGTACTTGAGTAGATGGTTAGAATGCACTTCCAGTCCATGACTGGTGCTGAATCTTCTTTCTTTACTAATTGAACATACATCTGAGGGTTGTTACAAGTAGTATTTTCTCAGGGAAAAGAAAATCCTTTTTTCAGAACCACATCAAAAATAACATACAGCAAGATTTTGCCCATTCAAGTCATCTGATGTCTTCTGGCCCTGGTTGAGTCACCTATTCAAAAATAACACATGATATATAGTATTACTGAGGAAAAGTGTTAAAAAAAAATCCTTATTGCATATGTTAATGAATGGGGTTAAAGCATCTTCTAATGCATTCTAGAGAATAGCTAGACTCTGCAAATACAGCAGTGAGCGTACAAGCAGTGCCTTCATCTCCTTTACCATTCCCATGAAATTTTAGATTGTTGATTGAATTACTGTATATCATTAGCATGTCCTTTCTATCAGTCTGTATTTATTTTTATACACAGTCTACCATCAAAAAACTTTTGCCTCATACCTTCTTGGATACGTAGTATGTTTATTGATTAAATTAACAATGTATAATATTTATCTCAACAACAAAAACAATTGTTGATGATTATCCCAGATGATTATCCCAGCCCACTTTATTCACTCCTCAAAATAATCTTGTTATTTAAAAAGATGACAGCTTTCTAAGCACTGCAAACAGATCCTGTGTAAAGATTCTTTACGGAGTTATTGGTAGTATCTCCAGAGACAGAAGATCAGAGTTAACAAAGACAGGTTTACTGTCTGCATCAGTAACCTGCAGGCTGCATACAAAATTAAGCAAAAATAAAATAAGTATAGGAAAAAACACCTGCTTTTAATTACAGGCATGCACAGTTCTGGACTTGGCATACATACGCCTATGGGAGTTGCATTCTGATTATTTCAAGTCTGTGGAAGTTGTTCAAGATAAATGAATCAGATTTAAATATTTGCCCATATCATTCCATTAAGCATTTTAGTCTCTAAATAGGTAGAACACACACAGGACTAGATCAAAACACTTCTGAGTGACTATAATTCCTCTGCCATTGCTACCACTTTCTCAGAAAACTGTCACAAAAAAGAGCTTTCATTTTGTGGAAGAAGGTTAGTCAGCATGAAGACTTCTCTCTCCATAAAAAAAAAAAAATGCTTGTGTAACTTCCCCTTCTATGTGTCCATTAAAAAACAACACAATGGAAATCAAAAATTTCACTTTTCTTGCATTCTCAGAATTTTGTCTCTTGCCCTTTTAAAAGAGGTGTCAGATTGTAGAGGAATGCTTTTGCTGTGAAGCAGTTTCATTAAAGTGTCATTTTGATCTAATTTTGACACAATTAATGGCACGGACCTGCTGTCAGACAAGAATAAATTCCTTCTCAGGTATCCTACTGAGACTATTCAAAGCATGTTCTAAAATAGTCTGAAAAGGAACAAATAATACAGAGTAATTTGAATTACTGCATGAGAAGCAAGTAAAAATTAAGGTTTAATCAAAGAATTATCAAACTAATTAGGTCTTATTTATTAATGTGTCATGTCTTGTAATAATCTTATCTGTCAGTTTATATGCAAGAGTGCAGATTTAAAAAAGTATTGTAGTAATTATATTAATATATTCTCTGAGTGCTATTCTAAGGCTCGTGTTTGGCCAAATAAAATATAGAGAATCTAGGATTTTCTATCCATTCAAATAAATGCATAGTTCCTATTTCTTTTCTTAAGTAGTCCTTGATGTTAAATATAGAAATAAGTATTAAGTCCCATACATATTCTGATAAAAATAGAAATAATTGTGAAGTGAATAGTTTAATATATTTTCATAAAGAACTATTCGAAAAGTGTATAATCTTTATCCTTAACTCTCTTTTTTTTTCTAGATAGGATGTTTGTTCAGGATGACAATTCTTAGGATTTTTACAATATTAACATTAACATTACGGATAATATACTGCTTAACTAAACATTCAGTAGTTTTAGATCAGTTCTGTAACTATGGTACCAAACCAAAGAGTCTACATTTCAGTTTTCCTTAAAAGTTTTGTGGTAAGATATAACATTACCATTATTTCCACAGAACATTAGAATTAGTTCCACATTTGAAAACAATTTTGCCCATTTTTTTTGAAAACAATTTTGCCTATTTTGCCCATTTATATCCTTATCAACATCAAAGTTGATATGCTGCTCAATATCATTCTTTTAAGCTCCAGGTAGTGAATCCTAATATGTAGTTGATATCAGTGATCATGACATTCATTCCAAAAAAAAGGTCACAATATATTAGAGATTATTACAAATAAAAAAATTAGCAGTAAAGATAAATGGGGGAGAAAAATGAGGAAGGTACTAAAATAATAATTTTTGTGATGTATGTACTAGCTATGAACATCTAGAGATCATAAGGTTAGAACTGAATTCATAAAGATAAAGATGTAGTCCTAGTAACTTTTCAATTCTAATCATCAGTTTTATTGTTATTATTATTGTTAATTGCTTGCAATGACTTAGTACTGTTTTGGAGAGATTTGGACTCTCTATGTTGTCCTGGGCTGTCTCGAACCCATGGACTCAAGTGATCCCTGGCCTCAGTCAGGTAGCTGGGCTTGCAGGTACATGTCACCATGCCCGGATTGACTTAGTATTTATTCTTACTGAGGTTATTCATATTTCCCCTGGGGGGGGGGAGTAATAATAAATTAGATGGATGCTTTAAAATTAATAATAAGAAATGAGAAATATAGTATAAAAACTGAATAATGTAACATTTTGCTATGTAGATGTTATCTATATCATCATATTTCAAATTAGACTCCATTGCAATTTGCCATTCATAATTATTTATATTAGATCTCTTAAATCTCCATTACTCTATTTAATTCAATATTTCTGTTCTGTAGTTTATATTACTTCTCTGCTGAAGGAAAAACTTACCTATAAACCTCTTTGTTCTGTAGCCATCCACAACCTTTAAGTAATGAGCCCTTGTTTAGTAGCTAAAGTTTGTTTGTAACAACTGAAATCTTACATAAAAAGTGAGGGAAAATAGACATAGAAAAAGTACCGATATTGTCATATTGAAGCACAATATATGTCTGTGAAAAATAAGCTGATGATTTAATATACTCGTTTGTGGAGGTGGCATGATGCATACCTTTTGAATTTTTCTATTATCCATGACAATAATTACATTGACAATGATTTTCTCCAAGGAATATTATTTTTTGATATAATTACAAATAGCCTCCTGGTCGACACTGGATAAGGAATGTGCATTGCTTTAAATGGCAAAATAGTTTCTATTACATTCAATTTAAAACAGGAAGAGAAGTTGGATGACTTCCAAATGTGTCATTCAAGTGTGAGCATACATTTGTGAATTTAATTGTTGTGTTAAGCTTATGAAATAATTATTAACATGGTCCAATTTTATCCTTTATATATTAAGTGCAAGCGCTGGAATGTTTATTTTTATCTGCTGTGTAGTTAAAAATGTGTGGCATTTTATCATCTCTATTAACAAACCCAATAGAAAATCTTGCATTAAAGTAAAACGTCAAAGTTTTTATTTTCTTTCCTCAGGTAAATTCCCAAAAGAGGCTGCTTTTTTTTTCTCTTTTCTTCTTCTTAATTGGATCTATCAGTATTCTGTCTTTTTGAATTGCTTGTGAAATTGTGATATTTGCCTGTGTCAGAGAAAAAAAATTTAAAAATGAAAAATTTTCCCACAGATGGGGAAAAAATAACAAGAGGGAGGACAATTCAATGGCCCTCCCCTTTGCCTAGTATCTGCATGTGGGATAACTGAAAAATGTGGTAGTAAATTGGGAGTTTATTTTATTTTATATGAATGAAACTTCCTTAAAAAAACTTAAAACTTCCTGAATTTGAGGAGAGGGAGAAAGGAAATCCACAAAGAACCTTGACTAATATAACTGACCTGGAGCTGGGGAAAAGTTCAAATTATTATCTACATGTCATTCTGCAAATATCGTTTAAGAATTTTTGAGGACTTTAGTGATGGTGATATTAACACTGATGATGATGCTGATGAAAAGATTTACCACTCACTGAGTGTGAAGAATAGGCCATCTATTGTGCTCAATTCTGAATAAGATTATCTCATTTTATCTCTTTCTCACTAGACCCTAGGAGGTCATAATAGTTCCAGAGACCTCATAGATTAGGAAATTCAACCTAGAGGAAGTTGTGGGATTTTCTTTGATGGCCAAATATTGTTTCCAACTCTGTGAAAAGAATATTACATCTGTTTAAAAAGACCATTGCTGTGTAAATTTTGTTATTTTCTTCACTCTATTTTCTAAATGATCTAATTTAAGATTAATTCACAATCAGCTTCCTCTATAGTATAAATTAAACATGAACTACTAAAATTTACCAACACAGAGGGCAAGAATGCAGACAATCTGCTACTATATTTTCTCATCCTTTGTGATTGGTCAGTGATTGGAGTCTGGTATTAAAACCCAGGTGTGATGGACTATAATTCTATAGTCAAGGTCATATTTGTCTTATCATCAAATTTACTGAGGGGAGCTTAATTCTAAATTTCTTGAGTATCTGTTAACCTGGACATAATGTCTGATTAAAATAGTATCCAGTCGTAATGTTTTATTTTTAATTGTATTTGCGATAAATGGTTAGCATGAGAGAAAGCTGAAATGGAAGAAAACATTAAAGGCATTTACCTTTAAGGTCATAGTTGATTCTTGACATTATTGAGAATGAAAACAGCAGATTCTAGTGTTTGGGAACTGCTTTAGAAATCAACTGTGCCAGATGGTTTCTGTCAATAATCTCTTTGGCAGAATCCTAAAGTCAAACAACCAGATAAGATGAGACAGAAGAAGGCATTATTTATTCTTCATGTTTAGATAGTATACAGAAATATCAAGCCTCATACCTCTTGAGAAATAAATTTGTTATTCAACTTGTAAATTCTTTTAATACATTTTGTAAATGTGATAAATTTGTCTTGGGAATCATCTCTACTCTTCTTTCCTCAATTTTCAGTTGGTTGCTGATCTTTTTTCGATGGTCCATCATTTGTTGTGACTTGATTTCAAGTTGTTGAGTAAATCATTAAAGTGTTTTGACTCTGAAAACTGATACTGAAAATAAAGTCTGAAATACTATATTTTGACTATACTTTTACATGACAAGTGTAACATTAAAAGGGCTCGTATTTAGGTTTATGCCATGTTACAATGACCGTACTGGTAAACAGTTTTATTAGAACTGGTACTCCTCTTACATCTCCAAATGCTATGATTATGATTCTCTGCATTTTTTTCAGTTAGACTTAAACACTAGAGACTGTTATAGTGAAGTCCTATGATAAATGTACCAAAGTTATATTGTTACTCAATTTTATGTCCTTTAGTAAGCTAGTCCATGGAAAATATTTCTATTTCATAAAAGTCACATGAAGAGGAAGAATATACTAACGTTACCTTTATCATTTTTAATCAAAAAGAATGTATAAAATATATATTTGACTACTACTCCTTGCTTTCCATCAAAGTGAATATGCAGATATATTATAACACATGGAATATTAGGTGAGCTTTTTATCAAGATGCAAAGAAAGTTTTTAGTAGAAACATTTTGACATGGAAGATGCACTTTGATCAAAGAAGTTGAAACTTTTGGTATTTTAAACACATTCATAGTAAGGCTGTGTAGTTACTTTATACTAAATAATCCATGTGCCTAAACCTCATTTGAAATCATGAAAAAAAATCTAAAGAATTAATTACCAGTAAGATATATTATTGGACTAACCCAATAAAGTAACTGTGGTTTCTTCAGTGACCTCTGTACAGGTCCTCTTAAAATTAAAAAGCCAGTGACAATAATGACTAAATAATTATTCCAAAAATAGCAAAAGATCAGTAAATGCGAAATTCACTGCCCTTATTAAAGGAAATTCAGTTGTTTAGAAATGATTTAGAACAGTGAATTTTCTTTAATAAATAAAATAGAAAAATTAAACTTTAGTATAGCATAATTTTTTACTTTGTTTTGTTGCATTCAGCTCATAGTCTCCTACTTGACTGAAGATTCTGAATTATTCCATTTATCATTCTATCAGAGTAAAGAAAGCATCAGTAGCTTAGATCATTAGAAGGAATGCACACTGTATACTATTCCCAGTGGAATCTGACTAAACCAAAAACAATCAAATTGACTAGTGTGGAAAAAACTTAGAACAATAAAACATTGGCAGCTTACAAACACACCACTCAGGTATTATGGAAATAAGCTTGTCAAAATCACTCAAGAAACAAAAATAAAGCCAACTCACTATGTTTGAATGTCAGAGGGATTTTCAGGTAATAGCTTGTAATATGAAGGGCACTTTTACATTTCCAATGTGAATTTCAACAACCTAAATCTTTTCTTCAGAGAGTAACAATCCTTAGGCATTCCAAAAGAATATATTCCTAATACAATTATAAGCCTCTTTCTTGTAAATGGGTTCTGCTATTTCTGTCATGTTTAATTTTATCTGTTATTATGTCTTTGTTTTCTTGCATAATCTGTTTCAAGTTTTCTTGCATAATTAGATGGAATACAAATTGTAAATATAATACATTGTGGGAAAAATAATTGATATTTTGCATATTTTCTATTTTTTGAGTTCTTTATCACTTCATGTTCCTAATAAGCTGAAATACTAGTCTCATTTTATAAAAGCCCTAACTGAGGCATAGAGACTTCTTGTGATATTCGAGTTCACACAGATTATGAATAATTACAATGAAATGCTCACACATCACTTTTAATTCTTCAGCACACATCTTTATACAGAACAACATTGCTTCTTTATAAAATATTTTACTATGACACATGCAATGTTATTTATTACATAATACATGGCATCCATTTACATAGCAAAATGGCTAATTTCAATAAAATTCTCTGACATTAATATACATAGTAGAAAACTAAGGACCAAATTCATATGTTACTCTCAAATATGATGTTCTTAATTTGTTTTGGGACCTGAGCTAAGAATTCCCTTGCCAATACTATTTATCATTGTCACCATGGAAGCAGGCAGCCATCTTTATTTTCTTTTACTTTTTCTGGCAGTTCATTTTTCTCACTGCATGGATCACTTTGCAGCCATGATGTCAGCCATTTTGAAAGCATAATATAGGTAACCCTTTCTTTTCAAAAGTTTGAATAATATCACTTCAATTTGACAAAAGATCTATTTTAGTCCCCATTTTTTTTTGCTAGTTGGGGAAAAAATTCTTGAATTTTTTCAAGAATTCTTGATTTTTACAACAAAAGGCAAAAAGTGAGATATAGCATTCAGTGTTTTACACCATATGTTCTAGAGGCAGCACCTATGAACCCAGAGCAGCGAGAGTAGCACCGCCAAGTTCCTCCCCTGGACCATGTAATACAGGCTGTGCAGTTAACACATCCCTGTCCTTAATATAAGTTCATATGATAGTATGATTTTATAGGTTACTTTTTGGGCTTGGGAGCCCTCAAATAATTTTCATGCTAATTGATTATAATAGTTTATTCATTTTACGTGGAAGTGCTGTAAAGTGATTTTATAGTGCCCTTTCAGATAATAGGAGCACCTGTATATATACTCTTTACAACTATTGTCATAGAAAATTTCTGATGCAAACTGAATCATGCATATTGTACTACAGAAACCCCAGTTTATTTGCTTTATGAGCTGTATATAATTTGGCATTTTTACCACCAGAGGCTTTGCTGGATTTCCTTTTTTCTCCCCCACATTTCTTTACTCAGAAAAATCCTCTTAGGTTTTTGAACTCACGTTGAAATTAATCTCCTCCAGGAATCTTTTAGCAACATCCTTCTAGATATATTACACCCAGTTATCACACTGCTTTATAATGATCTGTCTCTAGGGTTATTTTAGTCAATATGTTGAGACTTTATCAAAAACAGGATTGGAATTTTGTGATTCTTTGTGTTAGGATATAATAACTGTTTAATAATTTTTAATAAAATTATGATTTAATTATTCCTCAAAATAAATATGTTAAATTTTATACTGTAAAATATGTATTATCCCCTTGGGAAATAATTTTCTACATTTTGAAAAAATTCCTAAAACACTTATCAAGACTTGCAAAGATTGTGATTATATGCTCACACTGTTCACAGATGCTTATGACAGGAAAAAAAGCAGCTTAGATGAAATCAGTACCATTCTATGAAGATATTTCTTAAAATCCCAGTATTTGGAAACTATATTAATGACCACATATCAAGCTTTACTCGTTTAATTGATCCTTCCTTAAATCTAGAGTGTGCTTGCATCTTAAAAAGCTACTAAGGCCATCCTTTAGAAAAAAAATTAAAATAGCTCTCAAGCAAAATTTGTGAACAATCTTTCCAAGCATATATCCCATTGATATACTAAAGAGATGGACACTCAGGATAGAAACTTCAATCCTCTACACCCCCCAACCCTCCCACCAAACTGCAATTACAGTCCTCACAGAAGATGAATATGCTTCATCTGCAGCAACCTGAGAAGTGATTTCAGCTCTTCAAATCTGCAGCCTCCTGGAAATCTACCTCTACCTCAGGCACTGAGTACCCTGAACCCCTACA
This sequence comes from Uropsilus gracilis, assembly GCA_004024945.1. Taxonomy (NCBI): domain Eukaryota; kingdom Metazoa; phylum Chordata; class Mammalia; order Eulipotyphla; family Talpidae; genus Uropsilus; species Uropsilus gracilis. Next base: position 12,451 of record PVHY01023800.1, read on the forward strand.
TATCTTAAGTTTTCAAACTGCAAAGTGAAAGTAGGAACTTGTGGAGTTTAAATGAGTACATCAAAACTGAGACTGTTCCAGGTTTGAACCAAGTATTATATAAGTTAAACTAGGTGAAAATCACATGCCAAACTTCTTTAGTGTTCCAGTGTTACTTTGTCTCAATTCACTAAAAATGGAACTTCTGTGCTGAATTATATTCATAGTAAAACTTTGCCCTCATGAGGAAAATTAATTAAAATCAATAAGGATAGATACTTTTCTAGGTACAAGTCCTACCTGTTCTGAAAGAGCATGTTTTACTTCTATGCATATTGAATGTGTTCATGAATCAGCTTAAATTGGTCTAACTACCAAAAAAAAAAAAAAAATCCCGTAATGAATGGAGATGAACTGCTCTTGGCTCAAGAGCCTAGGATTCTGCTCTTCTTACCACATAGAATGTGCAACTCTGATCACTCTGCTTGCAAATTCACAACTCACTAGAGTGAATTAATTTTGATGAATTCTAAAAAAGGAAAACTTCCAGTAAGCAGGCAAGTCTGCTGACATTTGATAATATCTAGTTGTCAGTGAAATTTTAGAGTATGCAATGCCCACGTTATTCCTGGATTAAAGAGAAACAGACAACAGAAGTTTATGGAATAAAAATTAATGCTAAAACATTTTGCAAGCATTTCATATGGGATCTCATGTTAGTTAATGTTTACCATTCATGGCCCTGGTGGTTTGGTTAATTAAAGAAATCATCTGGGATAAGGAAGCACTCAAACGATTGTGGGTTTTGATACAGTTCATAATAAGCCCAGAGACTTGAGGGAGCTTTTCAAGATTCTGTAAAGCTGAATATATTTTCCCTTTGGTTCATTATTTACTTAACTGCAGGTCATTTATTTTGGCAGGAGAAAATGTACTTGTTCAATATCAAAAGGCCCATGAATTTTAACCTTCTTTTTTTGCTCTATTATATCATTTGAGAATTTTTAGTTAAATGAAAAAATGCTGATTTTTTTATATATTATGATCCTTTCAGCTTCTGTGATTTTAGTTTTCATAATTTAAAGTGCATACTGAAAATAAATTGCTTTATTTGATTGCATATAGGTTTTCTATTAATGAAATCCAATAAATATATTTAACATTGTATGTACATCTATGAAAAATAATATATTCAAGAATGGTTCTGAGAATAACTGAATTTGTGTGTGTATCCAGTTAAAGATCTCACCTAATAACAATTTTCATATTGCATAATAATGTGAATTTATACTTCATATCATGAATTATGCATGTTGGAGACAGATCAAGCTATTTTAGGTGTGAATATTAAATTTGCTAATTTTTTTTCAATACTTACTCTTGCATTGTGTGCACAGGACAAAGTCCAGCCATACCACCACCATTACCAACAGAAAAAGCATTCAGAACCTCTCCAGCATCACACACACTTGAAGGCAAGTATTTCCTTTTATAAGTAAAATAAAATGCAGAAAAACAAACAAATGAAATAATAACACAATTGGTATTTTGCCAAATAGTTGTAGTATGTATAAAAGTTTACTGTTTCTGGATTGAAATTTACTTATTTTTAGAAAACTAAACATTTCCTCTTAAGATTTTGTTTTGACTGCTATCAACTTTCAGAAAGATAATCAATATTGAGCCCTGGAAATCAAGCTATAAAAAAATAGAGATGATGGACAAAGAAATGACTTGAATTCTTACAGTTTTACTACAGATAGATCAATGTAGTATTTAAAGATGGGTGCCATAGTTTCTGCATGTAATCTAAGATTTATGTCATACCTGTTGTGTAAATTTGGGAAGTTTTAAAATTTACTGTTTGTGAGTTTTGTTATATTTGCGATATAACAAGTGTGGTTTGATCTCATAAAGCTCTTGGGATGATGACAGTGTGTGTGTGTACCTGTGTCTTTGTGTGCATATGTGTGTATTTGAGTGTATGTTGGTTTATAAGCTTTATGCAATTGGTAGTTAACACTATTATCAATAATAAATTCTTCAAGATGGGATGCTTTTAGGCCAGCAAAATTAGAAAAGTATTATGATAATAATTTTGTAGTCTTGCTAGTAATTTAGATTTATTTCTGGAAGAATGTATTTAGTCATTTTTTCAATTATTTATTAAATTCTATCTATGAGATCACATCAGGTATTACCCAAATGGCTAGAGATTCAAAAATTAATAGAAAATTGCTACACCCTTAACAAGGATCATATAAAACTTGGAAGTTATTAAAAAGGAACCAAACATAAAACACATTTAATCAAAGGCAACTGCACCATTTATTTTCTGTTAATAACGGTCTCAAGCAGAGAATCACAACACCCTATCCACCTCCATTCAGTTTCACATTGAAGGGACCGTCGGTGTATACATGTGGACACCAACCTACATGCTAAAGTTCTAATCATTTTATACAACAGCTACCCATTGTTTTTAACCAAGCTTTCATTGCTTTTAACCAAGCTTTGAAAGTAGGGGTGACTGCCTTATGAGGGTTCACCAAGGGAGAGGACTGAGTAACTACTTGCATAGAAGAACTGTTTAGGGAAAGAGAATCATGGCTCCATACTCTGGAGTATAGAGGAGAAGAGATTCTAAGTGGCCACTCCCTGTCATCTTCACCAGATCTAGTTCCAAGTGAGAGTATAGCTAGAGGAAAAGCCAGAAAAATTCTGTAAAACCTCCTAGGAAAACCCTGGTTGCTGGATTTTAAGTGGTGTATTAATTGCCACAATAGGATTTAAAAACTTTAGTGCAAATTACTGTGAAAACAAAGTAAAGAGGACATAGCACAGGGATCTATTTGGAAGAAATGAGAATGAACTCATAAATGATCTCTCTGCAGAGGTAATTCTGGCACTTTAGTCCCAAGACAGGAAAGGAAGGCAAGAGTATTATCAATAAAATAACTGGAATATGCAATGGCTTGGTGGTGAGAACAAAAGCCATTTGTTGCAGAGTAGTACAAGCAATTGAGCATGGAGAGAAGAGGACACTGAGAAGGCCTGGAAAAACTGATTAAAGGCAGTCAGAGGTCAGTTCAAGAAGTACTTTGTTGGCAATTCCTTTTAAAATTTTGATGATTTTTGTGGAACAAAATGGAGAAGTTACAGTAAAGATACAGGCTAAATTGTCTCCCTCTTAATCATCCCACCAATCACCCAATTTTCTTCCTTACAGGCAACATATGTTAGTTCTTTGTGTAATCACTAGAGACATTTTGTAACTATAAAAGCATAAATATCTTCTCCTCAGTTAAAAGATTTTTTTTTCTATAGAAGATGACAATTTACCATGGGTGGAACAGCTACGTTCATTGAGAAAGACAAACTTTGCTATCATTAGAGCTAGAATGGTTTATAATATAGATGCAGATTGTCAGGAAAAGAACAGTCCAAATAGAGCCGGACCTGGTGTTGCACACCTGTAATCCCAGAGCTGGGAGGCTGAGGCCAAGGATCACTTGAGTCTGTGGATTCGGGAGTACCCTGGGCTTGAGTAACATAGCGAGACCTAGTCTCTAAAAAAAGCCTGAATCATGTGCTAGATACTGGATAAGTCAGGAAGATAATAGGGAAGAGAATGGATGGGACTAAGTAGCTGATTGAATATATTTACTGAGGGAGAACAAGAATTAGAATGACTGCAGACTTTCTAAATTAAGTATCCAGGTGGACAGTGTTGCTAATAACTCAGCTGGGAGATCATTCAAATAGAACAAGCCAAGTGAGGTTATGGGTCCTGACTGGAACATGGCATTTTCCATGGAACATCCAGGGTAAAGATAACAATCATCATCCTCATTGCATATTGTAAGGGTAAACCAGCCTGTCCAGGATACCAAATGTAGTGCAGGCATCAGGTTCACCAATCTGCATAGGTTCTTTATTGGTTCTAGCAGATCCAAAGACATAGTAGGCAGGGCATGGCTAGGGTCAGGCATGCTGGTGTACAGGCAAGCCCTCCATTCCTCTAGAAATCTTTACACTCTTTCTCAGGCCTCTTCTAGTGCTCTGTCTCTCATTCTCACTTCTCATGCTCTTCCTCATGCTTGTGCTCATGCTGATACCAAACTTTCACCCTCTTCCCCTAGGCCCAAGTGTGCCCACACACACATGTACACACCCATTGGGCTCAGGCATATAATCATGGGACGGACACAATACCAAAGGTGCTGGTCATAAAGGCTAATGCCAGCAGGGTAAAACCCTGAAAACTCATCTAACCTACAGTAAATAACTGAGCAGTCCAGTCTAAATTGGTACATAATGCTCCAGAAAACATTACATGGCTGTTATCAAGACTAATGTGCTTGTGTAACTTCCATTTTTCTCTATACTTTGCTTAAATTCTCTTTACTCAAGTACATGGATATCTTTGCCTAAAACTAATGAATATTTAGCAATTAAAAACAAATGTCTTTAAATTTCAGTTAATTTCATGTATTCCTCAAATCCTTCCCAGATATGTGACTCATACCCCATCGGTCAGTTACTATTACTTAGAAAGATGGTTTGAACTCTGTCTTGAAACAGAATATGGTGAACAACAACCTCACAAAGGTTTTGGTCTAAATGCTGTTTATGCCATTTTCTGCAAGGATGAACTTCAATGCAACACCTGAACTTTCAGGGTACAAGTATTGTTGTGCAGGAGCATTAGTTTACAGCATTTAGTGTCTAGGACCACACCCTTCAGATGTATATTTCCACACCACTCCTACAACCAACCACCCAAAAGCTTCTACCACAGCCATAAATGTCTCCTCCCTACTTTCAGATATTTGTTAGTAAAATTATGATACTCATATTAACTAACAGAGAGAAGAGTTATAAAGATAGAATGAAACTACAATAAGCACCACCATGTTATTATTTTATTTATCATTGATGAGCTTAGGGAGTTCCCTTTTGACTGCATTTCATTGACTTAACAAACCTTTTACAAAGAATATCATCATTATCAGAATCAAAATTGGCAAAAAATGAATATTGACACAACTTAAATATTGTGGGTCAGATTTGCTGGCAATTCAGAGGAAGTATCTATATATTTGTCATAGGTTCTTAGTTAATTTTTATGTACATTAAAATTTGAGACCAACTACTTTATGTCCTATGGAACAAGTCTTACAGATGTAATTGTTTTACACCATATAGCTGTAATAGTATCCTCTTTCAAATAGTCTTTTTAAAAAATGTATTTTTAAAATTGAATAGAATCTTTTTCAAATTGAATCTGATCTTGATGCTTTGGTGAGAAATTCACAGTTCATTTGACCACATTCCCCAACAAGTCCGTGGGCTCTATCTTTATTTTTCCCACATTCAATAATTGAAGAAAAAGATGGCTAACTGGGCATATGAAGTTATAATTCGTTTGTTTTCTGACACCTACACTTTCTGTGTGTTTGTATGATCTGATCATGATCTAGTCATCTTTATGGATATACTCATTTCAACTCACATTTATCTGTAACATTATGCTTGATATACCTTGATATGTTTAGTATTTAATATTCAGAAATCTCCTAAAGTAGACGTTATTATTGATGATTAAAAAATTTAGGCTTGGAGTTAGTTTTTTTATGCTGTTATTAAACACCAGAGCAAGATTCTGAACAGGAATTTTTACTGCTATCCCCAGGAGTATTTTTATTATATTATTATTCAGCTCTTGAAGTTTGAGGATACAATACTACTACAGTTTGAGATGTCAGCAAATTTTAGGAAAAAAGATAATGTTTTTTACCTTAAATTTAGTAGAGCTCCATAATGGAGACAACTTGCTCTGAAGTCAGCCTAGAATACCATAGCAACACTTCTTAAAATTCATCTGTGTGTAGACAGATGAGTTTGTGAAAATGCAGATTCTGGTTCAAAAGTTCTAGGGTAGGACCTGAGTCTTTGCCCTTTATCTAAACTCCCATTTACTGTAGATGCTGTTGGGTTAAGACCATATCTGAGTAGCAAATCCCTAGATGATTTAAGAGGGACTTGCACAACAACTGCATATTCCTAAAAATGTTTTTAATTTAATATTAGTCACCTGAGTGACTTTTCATTGGCCAAATGTCCTTCAGAATAACTGGAATGTCACTTGTGGAGAAATTTAACTGCTAGTTTTCCTAGAACACAAAAGGTTTCAAGCCAAGTACAAAAGCATTCTACAAAGGTTCATAAGAGAGCAGGAGAAATACCATCAGGAATGAGGAGGGAAGATTACATTATACTTGTAAGTTATAGCAACCTATTATATAGTATGTAAAATAGTTTGATTTGCTCAACTGCAAAATTAAATGAATTAGCAATTGAAGTTAAAAAAAATACTATACAGTCTGTAATCCAGTACTGCCTAAATATCAATCTGAAAAAATAGTTTGGTTTTAGACTATGAAAGACTTTGAGACTAAGACTTTGAAAGTCTTGTCTCCCATTTTTTTCAGCTACACTTTATTTGGGCTACAGGGGACTTTTATTTATTTATTGATTGATTGATTGATTGATTAACTTTTAAATGTGTTCTACTTGGATGAGTTGAGCTTCCTGTAGTATTCATTGACTTCCATGCTTCCTCTTCATCCATTCACTCACTTGGCTCCAACTGTCATATGTGTGTGACAATTATGCAAAGAAAAGTTTCTCTTAGTACAACAATTTTTTAAATTCTTACTCAACCCTGATGTTTTAGTCTGCTTGGGTTACCATGATAAATTACTATAGATTGGCTGACCAAACACATATATTTATTTTTTCATGGTGTGGATAATGCAAATTCAAGATTAGTGTACTGAGGGAAGAGCACTTCCTAGTTTATAGATGGACAGTGGGCACACTCAGAGTGGGGACAAAGAGCATTGATGCTTCTTTCTCTTCCTAGAAGGGCACCCATTTTATGAGATCAGGAATCCATTCTTATAGTACCATCTAAGATTAGTCATATTCTAAAGGTCTTGTCTCTAATACAGTCCCATGGGCACTAGAATGTCATCATATGAATTTGCCATACCACTGGCAACCTCTAAGTTTAGTTAATATATAGTAAAGAAACTTGAAAATGTGTCTCTTATAATTAAGAGTTATTTAAATATCTATCTTTGAGTAATCAATAATTTTTACCTATCACATTTCTGTTATATATATATATGTTTTTGTTTTTTGTTTTTGTTTTTGTTTTTTTGAGACTAGGTCTCGCTATTTTTGCCTGTGGAACCACTGGCTCACGTTGCCCAGGGTACCATAGACTCAGGCAATCCCCAGTTTCAGTTTCCCAGGCAGCTGGGTTTACATGTGCGTGCCACCATGTCCAGCTATTTTGGGGGGGGCAAGGTCTCGCTGCATGCACCCAGTGGGACTTGAACCACGATTCCTGGCCCTGATCACAGCCTCCTAGGCTGCCACTTACAGGCATGTGCCATCATGCCCGGCTCTATATTATTTTTAATGTCACACATCCCATATATTATCTTGTACTGACTGTTGATCAGAATTAAATTAAAAAAATTTCTTTACTATCATCCAATATAACTGAGTTTATGATTTTAATAATAACAAAAATTCTGAGTAATCTCATTGCTGGTTAAATAAATTACAAACGATTTAGAAAAAAAAGTCTAGAAGTCTATAAATATATAGAACCTAGAAGAATCAGATGTGCAATTCTTTTGGCATTGGGACTATGTGATCTGAGATTATTTGACCCAAAATTGATAATTTATTATCTCACTTCCCAAATATTCACAGGAAAAGAGCTTATTAAAAATGATATCACCTTAAGTTTCACCAAATTCTATTTTTTTTGAGATGGATATGAATCAAAGGACTATAATCCCCCAGTCTGAGTCAGATTTTGATAGTTGGGTTGCTCAAGTGTGTGGCTTCTGTTTATTTTCTAGGAGAAATTCATAAAACACTAAGAAACAAATGTTTTGCCCTTCAATCTGTCACATGGAAAAGGATGCATCACTTTTTTTTTTTTTTTTTTTTTTTTTTTTT
>PVHY01023801.1:0-20463 GCA_004024945.1 Uropsilus gracilis
AATGAGATGTAGGCCTCTTGCTATCAGAGAAAAAGGTCTGAGTGAGGAAACACCCATGTCGTGCTGTTGAACAGGAGTTGGGGCTTCGTAAGAAACAAACCCACATGTCTTTACCACATACAGAGAGAGGGAGTATGCACATAGAAATGCATGTCTGAGGAGACCTGGATGTAAGGCTGCCACACCAAGCACCCAGGCCTGCGTTTCTAATGCCATTCTCAATCTATGGAACCAGGGCTTCTGGAGAAATGGTTGGTTCCAGGTTGGTACCAAAGGGAAATAAGGTGAGCAGGGAGTAGCCAATAACAGTGCCAAAGAGCAAGGCAGCACTATAGTTGATGGGGTATATCGGAAACAGGCAGATGCCAGGATGAAGGGATCCTGTGGCAAATAGGAGACAGTCTCAGCAACACAGCAAATCAAAATGATACTGATACTGAATTCTGACCCTGAGGATAAAGTAAAATCTGTGACTCCATGTTGATAATAAACAATTGAACAGATAAATTGATGTGGCAAACAGACAGTCTTCCTTAAAGAACTCCTATTAAAAATGTGAAAGCAATAAGAACAGAAAACACCATAGGTAAATAAAACACTAATAAAGCAACTGCTGCCAGCAGAGCCATGGATGAATACTGAGGTGTTTCTAAAAGGGAAGGCTGATTTATTTTTACTTATCATTAATTATTATTTTCCCACCACCATCCCATGTCCCTTTATCTATGTCCCTCCCTCTTAGCTTCAGAACCCTTAGGATGTTTATTAATATCCACTAGTTTTTAAAAGTATTTCATTTTACAATATTAAACTGCCTGCTATGCAAATATCCAGTGTTTGTTTTTACTGTCCCGAATTTGCTAAACATAATTCAAATTCCCTCCATTTTGTAAAAAAGGCAGCCTGCTTTTCAATCTTTCTTATGGCTACATCGTATTCCAGGCTATGTCTTGGGTGAGAGGGTTGGAAGGTCCCAAGTCACAGAGAGGACACAAAAGCAAAATTTGAAAGGAGGTTTGTTTTTCTGGCTGTAAGCAGTAAATTTGGATTATGTGGAATGTTGGGAGCTAGCAAGGTGAACAGGGATGCATGGTACTATTCTCTGACTTTTTGCTAAAAGCTTAAACTCATTTCACAACAAAAAGCAGAGTCAGCAGAACATTGTAGGCAAAACAACGTGATACAAATTTGTGCCTGGTGAACAAAAAGAGGTGTGATTAACTAGAAAAATTTACTGAAAGGATACAGAATCATTCTTTGTCTACAAATTTTTATACAAATAATTGCCAGTCTCAGCCTCATGAAAATAAAGGGATTTTTATGTAGATTAGTGACCAGAAATTCTTATGGTTATTATTAATGACAAAAAAAAATCACTTTTCATATAGTCAACTACTCATGATAATTACTGCCCAAATATTCCAAATAAACTTTAGTATTCAAGTGTCTGTTTTTAATCCAAAAAATATGGACAAGATGTTATTTTTGTTAATGCAAATTTCAAAAAATGAGTTTAAAAAGGGTCCACATACAAATGGTACTTTTAAAATCAGGACTAAAAATAAACTTACAAAAAAGTGATTCATAAAACTAAGATCCAGATAAGTAAAATGATCTCAAGTCTTTCCATTAAGATCATAATAACACTTTTTGATGAGGAAACAACTCGAATAATTAGGGACTTACTGCATAATGAAGAGGTCCCCAAAGTCTTATCAGTGACATTTTGAGACTGAAATTCCCAAAGATGTAGGATACTTAAGGATACTGAGTATCTTTCCCCCTAAGAATTGGTAGTGTTCTTCTGAAGCAGTATTTTCTCAATCATCCCATTCGTCTCCAGAGTTCTATGGTCCATCTGAATAACAGCCCACCTGTTTGAATAGTCGAGGTTGTGCGGTCAGGGCCTGCCCTGGACTGTGCTACAGCCGGGTGCTGACAGCCACAGTGTGTCCCCCCAGCCTCAACTTCTCCCTGGGGTCCCCTTCTACACAAAGTGTCCAGGGCTGGCTCAGCCCAGCTGTACCACTAGATCCGTTTCTCAGGTTCCATGCACAAAGATACTCCTGTTTGGAGGGTGTTTTGTGCAATGTCTGACCCCACAGATAACACCTCCTGCTCTGGAGGGAGCGGACGAATGACTAAACTCTGCTTCTTAGGGCTCCATTCAGCACCCGATTTCCTGCCGCCTCCTAGTGCAGGGGTTGGGCCACAAAGGCACCTTTATTGAGGCACACAGGCACTTCATCTGGGTGCCAAAAATTCGATAGGCTCCTTTTCATTGCTTTCCTTACTATCTTTCCACGAACATGTGAGTTTTTCTCTTTCTTTAACAAAAAAAACATTCAAGTGCTCCCCTGGCCCACTTCCCCTAGACTCACTATGCAATGTTCTCTGTTGGCATCAACTCTGTATATTCTCTGGAGAAGGGTAAAATGAGATGGAGGCCTTACAAACGTGTTCCCTAAAACATAAGCAAAACAATAGCGCTCCAAACCCAGGCGCAGTGCCGCTGACCTGACAGCTAGTATGTGCTCTCAGGGCACCCTGCTCTGTGAGAGCTGGAGTGTGGTAAGGTTGCCTGGGCGGAAGTCCCACAAAAGCTCACTTCTCAGCCATTTCAAGGAAGAGCTGGGGGGATCAACCAGCTGGTTTTGATTTTGGGGTGTGGGAGGGGAGAGGATAAGGTTGTAGGGAAAAAAAATCTTAAATCCTAGATGTAAATTGATTTAAAAGAAAAGTGTTTTTCACTTTTGTGATTGCATCATCCTGACATTTCCCTCAAAAGCTCATGGACAGTAAAATTCTGGGTTTCACAAAGGGAGGAGAGGATGAGAAGTGGCACAAAGAGAAGAAGGAAGGGCGAATTCCACTGAGATGACTCCTGGAAGGCCATTGGGGTGATGGTGTCAGAATTCAAAGCAGGAAGGAGAAATGCAGCCCTGGGACTGACAGGTCCCCTGGAAACAGCAGTTTTCCAAGTGAATCTCTGTAGCTACAGGCCCCTCTGGCTGGCTGGGTGCAGGAGGTACTATGGCCATTAACCTGGTCTGATTAAAACTCCGCTTCCCATTATCTCTTAAGCTCAATTGAATTAACTCCTGCTAATAGTACTACAGGATACCTAAGCTGCTGCAGGGAAATCTCGAGGATGAAAATAAAGAAAGAAGCACAGGGCCTAGCAAACCCCAAGTCCTCAACTTGCCCTGTTCTTACTGTTGATTTCTGTGGTACCAGACACCCTGCAAAGGACTGTGTCCCTCATACCTTCTCTCAAAATAAAAATCCTGGAATGTTGAAATCCTAACCCTCAGTATCTCAGACCCCCAATGTCACTGTGTTTGGAGAAAGCAATTGAAAGCAGTGATGAATTTGAGGTGTAGCTGTCAAGTGAGGCCGAAAATCCAACAAAAAAGGCTTTCTCGTAAGAAAGGGAGTTTGGACACACAGAGGTTTGGGGGAAGTACAAGAGGAACAGCTAGGTGAGGGGGCTGAAGGAGAATAGCCATCTGCCAGCTAAGGAGGGAGGTCTCGGGAGAAAATCCCTGCCCACTCCTTGACCCCAAAATGTCTAGCTTCAGAAGAAGGAAAAAATCAAATGCCTGGAGTATAAGATGCCCCATCTGTGCTGTAATGGGCTAGAGCTGAGGATACACAATTGGCTCCATAATTGGGACTGAAGGGGTCTCCTTATTTCCAAGACATTAGGAAACTAAGCTACCTCTAAAAAGAGTACTTGGTATTCATTCCTTCTAAATGAATTCAGGGTCCTAGGGCTCAGGAGAAGGTGCACAGCAAGTGACAGACACAGGGGCATGGGCTGCCTAGGGGTCCCTGAAACCAGTGCCACCTGCCCAGTCTCACCACCTTGGACTAGCTGGCTCATGAAGTTCCAGGACGGTGGATCTGGGGCTCATTACAACCCCAGGCAGGGATGCTGGCTAGACAGAGAGGGCTATGTGGTAGGAGTGAAAATCCACTGGCCTCCTGCCTGCACACCCTTCTTCTGTCCCTTCAAAGTCCTTCCACAGTGTCTGTAAAGCAGGAAGGAAGTTAGGCTGAGGAGGGTGTTGAGAAGAGCACTTTTCAAAATTCCAGTTAAGTGCTAGTGATCAAGTGAATCCCTCAGAAAGTGCAGGGATTACACGGGGACTTTATTAAAGTCCATTAGGAAAACCCCAGACAGCACCACCTCAAGGAATGTCTCACAGGTGAAGGTGTGGTTTGATTCATAAGCAGGTCTGCAAAGCGGTGGCACCACAAAGAGTTATTTTTATACATCTGGGAGAAAAGTTACTCATTCTTTGAAACCACTACCACTTACATTTAAGGGAGAACTCCTCATTTGTATGCATGGGGCTGAATCTATAGTAAAAACACCAAATTCGATGAAATAATATTTATATGCACATTCCCAGAGAATCCTTCGGGTCTGTCCAGATAAGCCCCCTCACAGAGGAGTGACATGGACATGCTCGCTTCAGGTTAGCTGGGTATTTAAGAGTGACATTACTCAAAGGAGAGACAGTTTCTCCTCCCCCATAAATGGTAGGTATATGGAATTAGAGAAGAAATCCAGGGGTTAAACACAACTCAGATATCAGGACTCATACTGAAATTTTAAAAAATTCACATAAAAACAGCTACTATTACATTATGTATGTGCTGTTTTTTGATGTAGTTGATTTGTGACCTAGGTAATGATTGCCACATGTGCCATTACTCTCACAGATGTGCCTTCCCAGGCTGCAAACAGAATGGGCTTGGTGGTCACGCTGTTACACACCATGTGTAACAGCAGTGACCAGAACAACACACTAGCTCAGCATCATGATGGTCAGTAACCTTAGCTGAATGCATACCCAAGTTCCTGAACATGGCTAAAGGGGCAGTTTCCAGTCCTGGAGGCATCCTGAAAGGAATGGCTGACTGAAAAGAGCTAGGGGTAAGACAGACTGCCCTGTCATAGATAAAATGAGGTAAGGAACACATATATTTGTGTTCGCAGTCTAACACAACACTGAGGGATATAGGAGCACTGCACAGAGATGGTGTCCAACATGCTGGAGGGAGCATGGGCTAAGCTCTCTCAGCCATGCCAAGACTTTTATTTTGAACCTCCTGCAATGTCCAGAAATGAGACGTCAGCTTTAAGACTTGGTTTTCCTGCTCTTCTGTGCAGAGGTTAGGAATGTGGGTATGGCAATTGCAGGTTGGAGTGTGGAGCTCAGGGTGTTTTTCTGGGACTCTGATCTGGAGCTTTCATCAGAGGTGACTGGGAACATGTGAACCAGCAACTTCAGAATGAGGCAGGATCTTACGCATTTTTCCTTCTTGCTTTTTCAGTTCAGCTGTCAAGACTCACGATGAAATCAATGAAACTTCCCACCCTTTCTGGGAAAGCTAGGTAGCTCTGGGAGCTCAGAAGAATGACAACAGTACCTCCTGATTCTCGCAACAAGGCCAGGGACACAGAAACCAAGCATACTGCTGGGCAGGTACTGTTTTGTTTGATGTGCTCAGAGCAGGTCTGCTGAAAGGCACCAGGAGAAGTGTGCAGAGTCACCCTCACTGAGAAAGACCATAGGTTCCCTCTGTAGACAGAACTCACTCATTTTCAAAACACTTCATGGAAACCTGCACATTTGATGCAGAAATAAGCTCTTCTCAAAGAGCATATCGCTGTGACTTTTCATAGCCTCTGCATACAGTGATGGTCGTGAGCAAAGTGAAAAAAGGGGCTGCAGCTTGTTGGAAACACCTCCAACCCTGCAATGTGGCAGTGTTGGGAAGGAGGCACAGCAAGAGCAGAGGCACAGGGAAAGAGGGGAGTGGACACCTCTGTCCTGCACCCCAGGGCTCCCTCCTGGCCATGAGTCACCCTGGGAGGGACACGCTGCTGTTTTCCCCGTGATCTCTCTTGATTATACTGCTTTCCCCACACTCTGCATCATGGCCATTTACAGCAAGCGTGGGAAGACGATTTTCTCATTCATTGTTTACAACTTTGCTATCTATATAATTTTGTGATCCTCTCTAATACAGATGGTGTTAATACCTGCTCATGGTTTTCTCCTGCTTTAAGAAACACTTTAATATAAAGTTGGAAAATGAATTACCTTCAACATGAGGCATTCAGTAGAGTCACGGCCCACTTGTGAGGTGCCGTAATTACACGCTGCATGGAGAACGTTCCCTAATCATAGGTCTGGGCTGATCTTGCAGCCTGGATCCACAGCGCCCGGAGAGGGGCAACGTCTTTGTTCTCTGTGTAACTCCATGTTCTCCAGTTTTCTTCCCACAGGGATTTACATTAGCAGCTGTTCAAAAAGACGAAAAACTGCTCTTTCCCAAGTTAATTTAAAAAAGAAGTATACAGATCTTCCATTGTGTGTATTTTTAGGGACTATGTGGGCAGATACGGGTTTGAAATGTCCTGCAGTCGTGTCCTGGGGTGCTCTCTGATTACAGTGGAAATTTGGTGTTGAGCAAAAGCTGCCACATGCCAGGATCACGTGCATCTAACTATCTAACTGTATTTTTTAACATCACTAGGGTTTCCTGAATGTTCTACACTAACAAAACTAAACTTGGCAGGTCATTTAAAAGTCACATGGAAATATAAAAGGAAGGAGGCTAGGATGAACCTCTGAGCAGTATGTGAGGAATTGGGAAAGATGATGCTTGAACCAATTTAAATCAAGTCATCACTGGTTCACAGGGGGAAACAGAGACCCAGGGCTGGGGGACACTGTCCGGATTTCTAGGGGCTGAGCATCACTTGGGTCTCAGCAGGGTTGTCACTGTGCTGGGGCAGGCGGTGGAGAGCACCAAAGACAATGTTGTTTTGTCAAGGTGATGCTGTAGAGTCCATCACAGATGAATGGGTGAGCAGAAAGTGGTCTGTTCATATGCTGGAATATCATCCAGTCTTGAAAAGGAAGAACATTATGACACCTGCTACAGAGTGGATGAAGCGAATAGACACAATGCCAAGTGAAATAAGGCAGCCATAAAGAGACAACTGCTATGTGCGGCCATGAAGATGGACTAACAAAGCAGGTGACTAAGGTGGACTGACAAAGCAGGTGAATGGGTTGCTGTGGATGGGGAAGGGCGACTGGCTAGAGTACAGAAGAGGCTCGTTGAGCCTTGGGAAGAGGAGGAAAAGTTCTGAGGAAGGATCGTGATGCTGGGGGCACGACCATGTGAATGTTCACAATGAGGCCCAAGGGTGGCTCATAGGGCAAGTGTCACATAGAGAGCATGCTGCCACTATCTGAGCACAAGCATGATGGGCAATAAAGAGCATCTCCAGGGTTTTGGTAACAGGTGGGGTCACTTTCACAGGAGGTGAGATGGCGAGGTGCGGGGGTGGGGGTAGGGGTGGGGGAGGAAGGAAATAGTGTGCGTAGTATGCAGGGATTGAAGACAGACTAGTTGGAGGGGGCGGGCATCAAATTCAAATACTCAGGTGGATAGAGGATGTTGGCAAGGAAGTCTTGGGGGAGCTTTGCAAGAGGCAGGAAGGACCTCATGGTCAAGCCCAGAGATAAAAACAATCTTGCAGATGATTTCCTCAGGAAAACATCTTTTCTAGTTTTAACTTGAGTTACAGAAAATGCCCCATTCTGTGGAAAACAGTTGCTTCTCAGTGCGTTTATGAAAGATTGTCCCTATTATGACCTGGCCAGGCTGGTCAAGGCTGTGGTGCTCTGGATTCATGCCCTCAGGCTGGGGGTTCAAGTGGCCAGCAAGCAGGAGGTTTTGTTTCTTGTGCTGTCTTTTTTGTTTCTTTGTTTTTCTAATGAGGAAAGGAGAGCAAATAAACCATGCCTCCTGTAACTTCTTTGAAATAAAGGCTAATGCAGAGCCATACAGAGAGAAAAAACTTGATAATGCAAATTGCTTTCAGAGAGGTTAAGGCAAAATCACACATGGGGATTTCTTCTGAATATATCTGAGAATGAATTCTGACACCCCAGCCCTCCCATGAGTGCCAGCATTAGGAGAGAGTGAGGTTTGGAAACACCCAAAGAGACCTCCTCAAAAGCCTGGACATGGACTGAGTTGGCATGGACTCAAGAGACATGCATGCGGACCCATTTCAGGCCCAGGGTGGCGACTTCCCCAGACAGATGGCATGAGAACTCGGATCCTCCCTACACAAAGAGCAGAACAAGTTCAACATGTCACTCCCATAAAGGCTCTGACCACAAAAGCCACCTCATTGGGGCAAGGTCTTTTCTTACAAAATTTGGTGTGTTGGGGGTGGGGCTGACGTGACTTTCCAATTCAGCT
Source organism: Uropsilus gracilis (assembly GCA_004024945.1). Taxonomy (NCBI): domain Eukaryota; kingdom Metazoa; phylum Chordata; class Mammalia; order Eulipotyphla; family Talpidae; genus Uropsilus; species Uropsilus gracilis. Next base: position 8,302 of record PVHY01023801.1, read on the forward strand.
CAGCAAGCCATGCCAGACAGATAGGGAGTGGAAGGGTCTTAGTGACAGGCACATACATATGGGCACAATGGAAGGACTTCCTCCCTCCCCTCGCATAATGGCAGGTCCTGCTTCACCCCTAGTAAAGGTGCAAGGACTATCACTCTGCACAAAGTTGCAGATAGGCTCTGTCTGGGTTACTCAGATGATGTGTCTATCATACTGAGAAGTTTCTGGTCCTATCCGATTAGATCTTGCTGTCCATCAAGGGCCCTTGCATCTCTCCTGGCTGTGCCTGGGGTCCATCACCTGGACCTAAACTTTCACACATGAAGTCTTGGCTTGGTTGTAAAGAGATAGTAAAAAGTGGGGGTTGAATGGGCCTGGTGGGAAATAAAAACATTTCTGATTCCTGCTCACTTTCCGAGACCAAGACTAAGTAACAAAACAGAGAGAAGAGGCAAATTTTACAAGTTAATGGGAAAACAATCCCTGGGTTTATGGAGGGACGGAAGACAATTGCTCCACTCTGACTCCATCAGCATGTCAAACTCTCATTCAGGGAGGATGCCAGGGTATCTCCAGTGGTTGCAGACTAGATTCCCCAGGCTAAGGCCCCTAGTACCATGTGTGGGTTGAGACCCCAGAAGCTCTGCTGAACTGGGAGAAGGTCTCAGCCACAAGCCAAGGAGTGGGTAAGAGCAGGCTTTGCTGAATCTTTGTTTTCTGCTAAGGGGCTTGTATCTTAAGACGCTATGAAGTGGGAGGATGACAGTCAGAGCAGAAGAAGAAACCTGCCAGGACACAGTCTGCCTGCATAGGCCTCTCTCCCAACCCCCTCCCTGGGATGTGTTTTGAGAGTAACATTAGTACAGAGTCTAGTTTAGGGTACAAAAGTATTGCCCTGAAAAACAAATGTGCAATTAGATTTCTTCTCTATTTAAAATGTGATATTTTCACCTACCTTACTCAGTCATAAACATCATGGAGGACCATAAACTCCCAGTGCTGTTACCCTCCCACAGCTTCCAATTCCAATTCTAGACACCAATAATGAGCCCCTCCGACTGGGTTTGAATTTCTATGTGCATAGTCTATGTGGACTTTCTATGTGGCATTTCTTAAAAGATATTATTCACAACCCCATATATGGACATTTTACCTTAGTAGGCATGTTTTTGTTTTCACTTTTGAAATTTATGGACAGGATGGGCATGAAAAAATTACTGAGGCATGAAAATTGAGATAGGTTGGGAAGTGGAGATGAACCTCCAGGAGTGATGGACATGGGCTTTGTGAGAGAAGGGCCTGCACTGAGTCCTTACTGCCATGTCCATCAAGCCCACATGGTTCTTGAGATGAGATGCCAGAGGGCAGAGGTGTGTGAGAAATGGTGCCCACAACCCAGCACACATAGGTATATCAGCAGCTGTTATAGCACGGGCCCCACTTCACACTACAGCAAAAGGGACTCTCTCAGGCTGAGCAGGGGCAAACCCAGGTCTGCTTGCTGTGGAAGTCATGGCTTCTTGCTCCCTGGGTCTCTGCATCTTCTCTGGCCTTTATCCCTCAGTCCTCGGACCTTGTTGCCATGACCCCTTGAAGGCCTTTCCCCTCGATGGACACACTGGCCAGTGCTGCCGGCTCTTCTGGACCTGATCATGGACAGGGTCCCCTGGTAGAGCCTTTGCAGAGCCTGAAGGTAGACTCCGCTCCCCTACTCTGCTCAAGTCCTAACCTTACAAGGGAGCAGGAAACATTACAAGCTTTCTAGCATTACGAGGGTAAAGTGAGAGAAATGAGAAAAATGGACCAGGTTCCAATACCCTTGAACAAACTGGCTGTTAAGTTCACTATAGTTCTTAATCGCTGAAGAAATGCTTACTTGGCAAATAGAGGTTGTGAGAAACTTTGTGCAGGGCAGGGAGTAACTTTTATGGGACAGAATATCACCGAATATCAGAGAGAAAGGCCCGGGAACAAAATGGAACTTAAACTGCAAAACAAGCAAAACCCAACTTCACAGGAACTTTTCAGGACAAAGTCAAGTGTATAAATAAATACATCCTTCATTCCTCTTCATGAGCCTGCAATTGTGAACACCAGGACGTAAGGAACACACCAGGGGCAGGCGCAGAAAAAGAAATGGCTTGGAACAGTATTATTTGCAGTGATTATGTTCACCAGGGCTCCTCTATATAATAGACAGGCTTGAGGAAGAAGCTGTACTTTATTTTCAATGCGGGGTTTAAATACACTGTGAGCTTCGGGAACATTCTGCACTGGGCAGCCAGGGAGCCCACACAGATCCCCTTGAACTTGGGGCCACGTCCACATCTGGGCAGCCCTTGCTCTAAACTCAGGGACGCCTCCACTTTTGGCCCAAATTTAAAAATCCTTGCCCGTTCTGCATGGATTTCTGGAGAAATGACAGCCAGTTTCGTCCATTTTCTCTCGGAAGGGACTTAAGCCCATAGGATCAGGAACATGGGAGGGGCTATAATTCAGGAAGCAGCTCCCTTTATGTCAGTGATGACTGACTCTAGGCAAAGGGGGCTTCAGGATGTGCTGAATGTACATACAGACGGCACAAAGAGGAAGCAATGGGAATGCTCCAAAATGATAGGAAAAAGCTTGAATAAGGTTAAATACTAGTACTTTCTCTCAGGAAGAGAAAACATATCATGTACCTCTAAATCTGGAAAACTTGGCACCTGAGTATTGCAGACACATGAAGCCTATGATGTAATATGAGTCAAAGCATGGACACGCTACTTGTTCTGCATTTTTCTAGAAGCTACAGAGCAATAATTCTTAAAAGGGTTTACAGTCATCTACTAGCTTCTCAATGTGAGTAAAGAGTAAACTACTACTATCTAAAAGAAATACAGTGCAAGCTGTTGAAGTGACTATAATTTTTCTAGAATCCACATAAAAAAAACAGGTGAAATTATTTTAATTTAATATTAGCATGACTTATTAAATCTACTATGAAAATTACACTATTGTTTCAATATATAATGACTGTAATATACTATAATATAATTATACATCCTTTTTCCAGACTATGTCTTGAAATCAATCAGGCATGTCTGTGATGCCTATGGAGTGTCTCAATCCTGCCTGGCCACAGTTCAAGCCACCTTAGTCCCACAACTACCATACTGGGGTAACACACCATACATACACACATACACAGACACCCCCTCCCCCCAACACCCTGTACTGAGTCTGACACTAATTCCTCTGGACCTGCACATACCCACAGCCAAGCTACAGTCACTTATCTAAAGGTCTCAGGAAAAATGTCGTTTCGTTCAAATGACCTTTCAAATGTCTACCTTTCAAAAGATACTTCTGGGTCCCAATTACAGAGCCCTGCCTAAGTGACCAGTCTTTCCTGGGGCCCAGCTGGGTCTAGCTCCTGCCCAGGCCTGGGGATTCTAGGATATCCTGAGACACTTCACAGTTTTGAAAAAAGTGGGGCCAACTTCTCGGGGACATATGCTTCATCTCTTGAGATGTGGCACTTAACAGAATAAAGACCTCATTGTGGACTCAAGAGATGCTGAAGGTGTACCCTCCCCCCCTACCTTAAGACCCCAGGGATGAGGCACATCTTCCCAGTCTTCTCTGCTTATGACAGCAAAGGAACAGCTCCCCTTCCCCTCCAACTCCCCCCAACCCCGGCTGCTGCCTTATAAGGAATAGTGTGCAAGCCTGGCACCTCCCAGGAACAGGTGATACCCTCAATTTGCATCAGCTCTTAGTGGGCTGAAAAGGCCAGAGATGCCATGACAGATCTGTAGCCTGAGCGAGAGGGACAGACCTGACCTCCCATCAGCACAGCAGTGAGGACAGAAGGTCCCACATCTGATCCAGTGGGAGTGGCCTGGTCAGCCAGGCCCAGGTTCCTACCTTTGTGGTTGAAGATGCCCTCCATCTCCATGCTGCTCCTGGAGTGGGCGATACATAGTGAGCCGCAGGGGACCAGGCCCTCTGCTGCAGGGGAGCGGTCTGTGGTCCTCACTAGGCACCAGTCAGGTCGGTCGTGGGGCCGCTCCAGAACCTCCACTGTCTGGCCACGGCGGATGGTCAGCTCAGTGCTGTTGCAGGCCGTGAAGTCATGGATGACCACAGTTAGCTCGCAGCCACCAGAGAGCTGGGAAAGGAAGAGACAGGTCAGCAAACCCAGCCAGATTTCCATCCCTCTCACAACAACTTGCACCACCCAGAGGAGAGCATAGGACCCAGGGGACAAGGGTCAGGATGGAGGAGACAGAGATCAGGACCCAGGGAACAGTAATCAGGACTTTGTTTCCACTGGAATCAGGCACATAGATTTTTGCACTTTTTGTGTCTAATGGATGTATTATGAGTGTTTCACTGCCAGGCCCCAATTTGACTTTCGTAGAAGAAGCCAAATGTTTTTGTAACTGAAACATCGTTACTCCCTCTTTAAAAAGTGTTTTATATTCACTTTCAAAAACGCTATATTATTATTTTATTGCAGTAATGTTGGTTTATAAGATTTGGTGTGGTTTACCACCTCCCCACAACCAAGGTATTCAGCCCTTCACCAGAGTGCCTAGCCTCCTCCCCACTTTGCCCCTTACTTCCATGCCCCCTTCTGGCAGACTCAATTCTACAGCCAGGTTTCTAGGTTTGTTTTGATTTCAATTTTCCGATACTCTGGCTTCATCTATTTATATTCCACAAATGAGTGATCGTTCTTTATTTGTGTTCTCCTTCTGACTTACCACACTTGGCATCATCCCCTCTAGTTCCACTCATGCTGTGGCAAACGCTGCAGCAGTGCAGAGTCCCTGCTGTGCAGAGTAGTCTGCTGTGCATACAAACAGGACGTTTTCCATTCCCCGTTGTGTTTGCACACTTTGGGTGTTTCCATGATTTGATTATTGTAAAGGGTGCTGCAGTGAACACAGGGTGGCACATATCCCTTTGAAGTGGGTGTTGTAATTCTTAGGTAGACACCGAGGACTGAAATTGCTGGGTCAAATGATACATCTTTTTAATACTTTAAAAAACCTCCATACAGTTTCCCAGAAGGAAACACACTCTGATTTCCTGAGTGGTCTCCTGGAGGTGGGCTCTCCCCCATGCCACTTCCATGCACTGTCAGTCATGTACATGTACAGTACAAAATATGGCTCCTCCTAGCTGAACATGTCATCTTGCTATTTATGTGCCATTCCCACAACAGGGTTGCAGCCCACTTTGCCGGGGACCATGTCCTGCCTCATGGGAGTTCCACATGCTCTGTGTCCATACAATCCAGGCCTTAGAGCCCCCACTTCTGGAGTTTGTCTGGTCAAAGTCCTCCAGTAAATCCCTCTGAGGAGCAGATCTTGTAACCACCTTCCTTAGCACTTTGTAAACAATTTGTCTCAATTCTGACATGTGCCAGGCTCCGGGATCACACAGTCATATGCCATGTGATAAGATTTCCATCAGCAACAAACCACATGCAGGACAGTGGGCACCTAGCCCACCCCAGCCTCCAACCTGAGCGAGAGCAGCATGCATGATGAGGTGGCATCAGGTCAGGAGGACTCAGCAATATGTTTGAGGTGTCCTCCTGACTGCTAGAGCAGTGAGATGGAATTACTGTGTGGAGGACACCACTCCCTCCACAACATTCACACAACAACACTGCCCAAGACACAATTCTCAGGGGGGGGATCATGCATGGCTGTGCGCCTGCACCGCCACCAGCACACAGGCTGTACCAGTCTGCAAATCCCTGTGCCTGGTTCTTAGGCAAAGGCCATCTGAGTCCCTGCCAGCCCCATGCAGGCACATGGCTTGCACAGATGATGTTGACCAGTTTTCCCTAAAGCCTGGCTGGAACAGTGCTGTATGTCCAGCAAGTGGGCAAACATTTGCTGAAGTGAACGAGATAAAACTGGTTTGCTCTAGTTATGAAGTACAGAAGGTCCTCCAGTAACACTGTTTTGTTTTAATGTTGACGGACAGAAAATCCAGGCCTTGAAATTGTGTTTTCTGAGAACCTGGTTTCATGATATGCTCTTTTGGTTAAATTTGAAGTCTCCAAAATCCCACATACAATATAAGTGAGGAATCACTGCTGCATTTAAAAGTCAGCAATGAAACACAGGCTTTTTCTCTGTGACCCTGAGCAGGTCTGTAGATATCCCATGTGCACTATACCCAATCAGGAGGAAGGACTGGCTGGGCTCTGGTGAGTGGGGGAAGGGGGGGAGGAAGGGGGCAGGCGGCAGAGCAACACCCTTGCTCCAGAGCCCACCAGCAGAGAAACCTGGAGTGGGCACCCCCTGAGCGGGCTGGCCTGCCGCATCCTGGGCTGCCCGCCCGCCTTCTGTCACGTTCCATTGCTGTTCATTACCCTCCTGCTTAACAGCCTGTCTTTCAAGAGAAAACTGAGATATTTAAAATAAGAAACACATGTCCACTAGACAACCACAAAAAGCAAACAAAACAAAAGTCTTCCACAATAAATCGTGAATTGTGACAAAACTGCCTCCGCTAGGCTAGAAGGGAAGTTTTTTCTATACATTTAACCCCTTCAAAATTTTACCAGTTCCTCTGCAGAAAAAAACACACTAACTTTCATAGATATCTCTATGAACAAGATGCTAAGGGAAAGGTTCAAGGTAGAGGCCTGGCTTGGTAAAGAATTCCCCTTTGAAATGCCACATGAGGGAAGTGATTAATCCCTGAAACAAAGAAAAGGGACTGTTTTCTGTTCCAGGGAAAGTGTGACCAGTGGACATGCCCAGGATGGAGACCAGCTGATCAAGGTCCCACAAGATCTAAGGGACCCTTTGCTCCTGTGGGAGCCCCCTCAGCCGGTGAGTCACCCCAGTCTGAGCACTGCACCTCAAATCCATCAGCAAATCCTTCAAGGTGCCTCGACATTTCCAGACGGCCTGGGAAGCCGACTCCAAGGCACTCCCTCATCACCACCCTTTTGCCTGCTTCTTTCTCAAGAGTTTCTTCATTTTTCAGACTGTTCAGAGTCACAGGGTGCCTCCTGTGGGTGGGGGAAGGGTGGGAAGCAGAGAGGGGGCCCAAGAAGGGGAATTACACTAGACTTTATTACTGGTACTCATTTTTTTTTTTTTTTGAAGCCCCTTACAGAGTAATCAAAAAACTATTGGAAACATCTGTGTACTTGACAGAAGAAAAAAATGAAGCCAGTTCTGACAAAGAATTGCACACTAAGTTAAAAAAAGAAAGTTAAAGGCCTTAGCGAAACCTTAGTGAAAAACTCTAATACCAGAAGAACCTATTTTCAAAGAGTTCTAAAATTATCATTAAAAAGATCTTCGTTTCTTAATTTTACTCCTAAGAATCAACTGAGTCTACCCATAAACTCCTGCACACATTATAAGGGAAGATAAAAGGAAGTTTTGTAGTCAATGAGAGACAATGGATTCTATCTCAGTGTTCATACGTGACTATTTTTTTTTTACTACTTTAAACATGTTATTACAAGCTGTCTTTTTAAAATTTATTTAATAATTAATTTCATTCACAGATTACATTTATTTGTAGAAAAGACTTAATATAACTGTTTTTGAGGAAGCAAGGGAATTTACTGTTGCCTTTTACAAATGAAACTTATTATAAAAATTCAGATATGTCACACATCACTCAGCATGAGTGGGCTCTTTCCTGTTTGCAAAGACACTTGATCTGAATAACCCAACTTCGTCATTGCATGGAAAGAGCTTCCATCACACTCATCCCTAGTTTGAAAATCCAGCTTCCTTTCCAACAGTACTTTGTGGCTCTTCTGCACTTTTGTGTGATTTACTGACTTCTGTCATGGGCTTGACCACCCACATGTAGTTTGGGGCTACAGTGTATGAAAATCTGAATTTCCATGACTCGCAGCAACTCTGTGTGAAATTCAAGTCAGAAGACTTTTTGAAAAAAAGTTTTCGTGCTTTTCACACAAAACTGTGAAGTGTGGTGAGTCAGCAGCATGGCAGTGAGTCTGTTTAACTGGAGTGTGGACACGGCACCAGGGTGGTGACCTGCCTGTTCAGCTGGCTCTTGAGCAGCATCCCGGACACCAGGGGCCCCGAACCAGGGCTTCCTGGCCTGGTCCTGTCCAGGATGAATGAGCACGACAACCTGTTGTTACCCCCTGAAAGAAGGCAATAACTCATCTCTGGCCTCACACAGGTTTTCCTTCAAGGACTACACAAAGAAAGGATTTTGCTTTGAAGGTTTTCTGGGGAAGCTGTGCTATGCCTGGCTAAATAGTGTTATCAGTGCTATGTCCCACTGAACGGTGGGGCCAGGCTGGGGGCATCTCTCCCACCCCCTCAAGAGTGCACCCTGCCCTGAGTGAGGCAGCAGCAGCACCTGGCATGGGTGACCCAGACGAGGGGCGGGCTCTTTGGGGAAATGGATGTGGGAGGCCCTCACCCCTGGAGAGACAGGTGATACCATTCTTGCCACAAAGAATTCCAAAGATTCTACTTCTAAAACCTCACATCCAGTGGTCAGGGTCTGGTGAGTTTTCCGAAAGCAATTCAGACAAAGAGGGGTGTGGCCAGAGAGCAGCTATTTTCCCTACAGAGCAAAGTATCTCAGCTTTTGGACATGCCAAGGCTGCCGGCTCTTTACACTTGTCATTCAGAAAACTCAACAATGGACTTGGGTTTTGAGGAGGTTCCCCGAGCAGGTCCAGGAATGTGTCCCCAGTGAGAGGGACTGGCAGACCAGCTCAGGCCTGACCATGGCAGCTATACCAGGTCTTGGCTGGCCTCCTGGAGGGGCATCCAGGGACACATGCAGCAGGCCCAGACTGCATCCTGTGCTCTCCCCACAGCCAATTTCTGGGAGAAGCACCCCCCCAAGTCTTGCCACTGGGCTTCAAAGGGATCACACCAAGACGACCTCACACATCATGGGCCAGAAAGGAAGCCGTGAGAACTTAAAAATTGTCAAGAGGGTAAACATCATGTTTTAAAGACCAAAAAAAAAAAAAAAAGTTTCCAAGAGCTTCAGCTTACCACACTCATCATTTTCTCCAGATTAGAGACCATGAGTGTGTTGGAGGAGTCAGGGTTCCCTCTGCATTAAGGGATCACAAGCAGGCAGAGTCCTCCACTGTGCGATGCATAGGAGATGGCAAATCAGATGGCAGAGGCTAAATTCAAGATGCATGTTAAAAGACAAACTTGAAATGCAAAAAGGCAAGTCAGACAGAGGATGCTCTGGATCTCACTCTGAACATTCTGGAAAGAGACACCAGAACTTCCGAGTCAAGTGCTGTGCATCGACCAGCAAGGGTTAATGAAAAGCTTCACTGGCTTTAGGGGAAGATGAGAGAACTGGGAAGGGGCAGAGATAGGTGACAGCCCTTGCAAGACTCTCAGTTACCAGGCCCAGCCAAACAAGAAACTTCCAAGGACATTTCAACCCAAAGAAACCTGTTTGCTACATTTCCCTAGGGAGCAAGACAATCTTTTATCCAGAAAAGTTAATTCAAAATACCCCCTTTTCCTTTAGTGGGGGGACACCCATCAGAAGAGCTAGTCCAGCAATGGCCTCTCTGATGCCCCAGGTGGGAATCAAAAACTCTGCCATCCTCTTCCATAGAAGCTGGGATTTGGCAGTAAAATTCATGTGTAAGAAGCATTTTCTAAGGTGCCACTATTTTCATCATTTTGTTATACTTCTGCCCAAATGACATACATATGTCTTTTAAAATCTGCTTTTTTCCTTAGAACTGAAATTTGTTATTTTAGCTTGAGGAATTTTGGTTTTCTGATTTAATAAAGTTATCATAGGTTACATCCATGCAGCTTTACAGGTGTCCATGAAGATTACAAAATGATACAATTACTTAGCAAGAGACAAAACAGAAATTTGTGAAAGAGGAACGATGAGGGGCCATCAATCCCCAGGCTGCCAGGGCCAGGTGGTCTCTCTTGCTTGTCCTGTCCTGGGCGGAAGGCAGAGAGACCCACACGAGCAGTGAGCGGAGAGGCTCCCTGGAGCCACAATGGCTACAAGGCAGTTATTCGGGGTTAAAGACAGCTTTCACAACATGTAGGTCAGCATTTTGCTGATAGGATATCTAAGCACCAATGTGAGCAATTTATCCCAAGGACAGCTTCTAACTCAGATAGAATACACTCTTAAGTCCACTGCCCACAAGCATGCCCACATGAGGGGAGTGGGGTCAGACAGGTGGTGATCCAATGGCCCAGCAGTGGACATCCACCTGATAGGGAGGGGAAAGCAGACCCAACTTGACTAATAATGATTCTGGGTTCAGTGCTGGGCATGGTGCTAATCTATTATGTGCTTAGCTGATGGCCACTGCCCTGGGAGGTGAGTGGTAGTACTGTCCCCATTTTCACTTGAGGCAAAATCACTTGCCCGAGGCCACTGGCTGTGGGCAACAGGGTCTGGCTGGTCTTAACTAGCTGAAACATTCTGCCCCATCCTGTGACTCTAAGCAGAGAGATGCTGACTGAGGTCCCGAGTATCCCATCTCAGGAGATTAAAACTATGTGCCTCCCTGTAGCATAGCTTCCATTAAATCACTCAGTCGCATACCAGCAGGTGTCAAAGTCACACAAGGCCTGGAAGGTGGCAGACTAGGTGCCTCCTCTCTGGGAAGAGGTGCCTGCTTGCTTCCTGCACCTGTAGCAGATGGCAGAGAGCTGAGGGGGCTCTGGGTGCACATCTGGGTCCTCCCACCACGGGAGACAGTGCTTCAGGACCCAGAGACCACCAAGGGACTGCAGTATTCCTCAGTAGACTGAATGCAAGTCATTAAAAGTAGATACATTTCCTTTCTCAAGATGGTAAATTAAGGTGTATTTTTAAATACAATTGGTAGTCAACTGGCATTGACTACTAGATATTCTACCTACCTCAGCCCTGGCACCCGGGGCAGCTGATCAAACACCGTGAGCTCTCCGGTTCCCTATACAGAGCGGCTGCCTTATTAAGATTGATGGAAACCAGCTATCTTCTAAATGCATGTATTTATATATTCATATTATACATTTAGAGAAGTTCATGCCATGGATAGGTCCACTGAATTTCTCACTCATTGAAAACAAGAATGCACTTCTGAGATGCAAGATGGCTTGCATCTGCCCCATCGGCTTGGCCAGCTTCTCCCGTTTCCTAGAATGGTGGTCTGTTCCTCTGACCACAGGAAGCCTGGCTCCACAGCAACCCACACTGGCTTCCATCTTTTCCTCCTTCCTCATAATGTAAGTTTTTGTTACATAAGTAATGTATAGACAAATAAGGCATTTAAAAGTCCTTCAGCTCGAGTGTGAGGCCTTGTTAGTGACAGGTAATTAAAACCACATTCTGTTTCTGGCTTGAGCTCTCTGTCTGGTGACCCTAGGGGTGTCAAAGGCCTCCCTCACTCGCTTTCTCCCTGCCTTCAGGAGACAAGCTCAGGACATATGAGATAAAACTCTGGCAAGCACTTGATTTCTCTGGAATCCAAATTATATTTTCCTAAGATCATTTTATCAGTTTAAGTACCATGAATTGGTGCTAAACTCAATTTTGGAACCAAGATATGGCATACTTTAAGAAGGAAGTTTACACAGAAGGGTGTTCTCATAGGGGCACAGGCATGTGGTTTGTATCTCTGACCAGCCTCCTTGGACTCTGCTGGGTTCCCTGTTAACAGATCGTCTCCTGGAGCCCCTCCTCAGCAGACTTTCTGACAATTACAGGCACTGGCAAAAAGCCTGCCTCCACGATTCTCCAAGAGCCGACTAAGAACATCTCCCCACCCCAGTCTCCAAAAAGGAATCAAATTCCACGATAACAACTAACTCATAACAGACATCATAAATTAAATCGACAGGCAGAGTATGGTTAAGTCATTTCCCTAGCCAGATCCATTTGCCTGTGTCCTCAGAGGCTGCTTAAGCCTGAAGTATGCAGGGAGGAAAGAACCTTGAGATGTAGGAGGGGAGGGGCCTCATAATTGGCCTTGTTCAGAGACAGAGAAGGTCTCCTGATTCATCTGCTGATCCTCAACTGGCCTCGCAGGGAGGGATAAAAAGGCGCCACTGCCAAGAAGCCTACTGGCAGGCACCTCCACTTCAAGAAGCATGTCCCCTCCAAACCCCTAAGTTCACAGAATCACAGGTCTCATCCCAAATGCAGCTACAAGGC